>OMLI01083779.1:0-20256 GCA_900302605.1 Rondeletia loricata
GACTTTAGACCCTATTTGCGGACTGTCTACCATGAACCTGACACATAGAGACCATAATTTCACTGATCGCTTCAGTATTGAGCTTTTTACAGTTTTCCTACAGGCTCTCACTGGGCTACAATAGAAGTCAATGGGGCAATCCTAAATGCTTTGGAAAAACTACGAGAAATGTGCTTTTCCGAGACGGGAAGCTCAGGATGTATTCTTACCGCTCTCAGTATATAGTAGCCTACGTTGCTGCAGGTAAACAAACGCAGACTGCTAACCTAGATACAGTTTTGTAAACACCGCCCCGCTGCATAGTCCTCCGCGGGAGCAAAAGCGAAAACAAGCGCCAGGGGAATGCTTCTGTCATGCCAAGCACGTAAAAATGTTCGGATTGCGATACATTTCACAGGACAGCACACTGACACCGGTAAGAATACACCCTGAGCTTCCCGTCTCGGAAAAGCACATTTATCGTAGTTTTTCCAAAGCATTTAGGATTGCCCCATAGACTTCTATTGTAGCCCAGTGACAGCCTGCAGGAAAACTGTAAAAAGATAAATACTGAACCGATCAGTGAAATTATGGTCTCTATGTATCAGGTTCATGGTAGACAGTCCGCAAATAGGGTCTAAGGTCCAAAATAGCGAACTTATCCTTTAAGTCATTAAACTCAGCAGTGCTCTGTATGCAAAAACCCATACGGCCTGGATAACAGACCGAGGGGCGTCACATGAGGACAAACAAGCCCAGCTGTCAGGTAGTTTGGCAGAGATGAACCGCTGAAAGAAACCTCTGATTGTTGTGTGAGGTCAGGATCGTCTCATAGAAGTGACTGATAATGAGTGCTTGGATTCCTTCTATATATATTAGCTCCCTGCTGCCCCACAGGACTGCTGCTGGCTCCCTATACTGGCAGTATGATGAGCTCTGCCCACCCACTTAAGTTAATCTTTATATAACTCCAGTAGTCGTGGGAAAAATGGAGCAGGGCCTGACTCAATGGCTCTTTTTTTATTTATTTTTACAGCCCGCAGGGTCCCTGTGTCACTGCTGTCAATGGCAGCCTCAGACTACAAACTGGGAACTGGACAGGGCCCATCCACTGGGTTAGATATGAGGGGGGAGTCATGTGTTTGACCCTAAAGCATTGAAGGGCCAATGTTTAGCCTAAGAGAATATCTTCCCCATAGGTTCCTGGGAGGAGAGGATAGTTGATTGTGAACAGATTAAAGGCACTCCAACGAAGTTCAAGCGAGTATAAAGACTGGCTGCTGACCTGCAGGGCGCTGTTCTCCTCAGAGACTCGATTTCCTTGCTTGTTTACATGCAAGGATACTGACCTCAAAATACTTCGAGAGACTCGTACTGTGGCTCGGGGATGAATACAAATGCATGGAGAGCGTGCTGAAGAAGAGAACAGCGGTCTCCGAAGAGCCTTCGAAAGATGAGGCCTATGTAGTCAGTTAGGAAGTATACCCAACCCCGCTCCTACTCTCCGTCTGACACCGCCATGAACTTGGGACTGTGTAGTCGGAGTGGCAGGGGGCGACGTCGCCATAGCAACCACCGCATTGGGGCAGGTTGGGACCCTGATCAAGCCAGGGGGGCAGCTCTTAAACAGGCCAGAGACAAAATGACTGACAGGCCCAACCAATAAAGCATGAAGTGGAATGTGAGGGTATGCAGCGCCATTGTTCCACAAGCATCTCAGGAACGTGCACAGGACCGTTTTCATGCTTTCATGCTATTCGATTCTGGTTTCCAAAAAATAAACCTGAGCTTTTTCCCATAGCAGCCCTAATTTCCTCATGTTTACTTGCTGTTTGTTCAGTTCAACACTCAACCACCTGGCTTAAATAGTTGGAAAGAGAGTCATGACTCTGTGTTGGGTTCCACTTAATACCAGTGAGTCTAACTGTGTTTCCATGGCTCTGACACTTCTGACACTCTTGAATAGAGGAGTTTCATTCAGAGATGTGATACCATTTGAAAAATGTGACACCCTCTCTGACTAATGACTGGATGGAATCATGTGATTTTCAAATATTGAGCAATGAATATCAATGAATGGTTTTTTTCTTCCCAAAATGGATGTATAGCGATTTGGAATGAAGCCCTTCAAAAATCACTTTTTTGTTCATGGTATAAGGAAGTTGGAAACGGTGTGCTCTTTGAACAGGAGAGCATTCTGCTAATGGTTTGCAACATGCCTGCTGCTAATCATCCAGAAAATGTAAATTAGCAGGGTTTCTATCCTCAGCCAAATTCACTTTGTTCTGTATCTTGTTTCAGAGCCAGAAATAAAAAGGCCAAGTTATGTTTGAAGTAAAGTATCGTTGCCTGGCAACAGCATTGAAAAGCCGACAGTGTCTAGGGTTTGGGATTTCTTTAACTTTCTGTTTGTCCTTATACACACTCAGTAACTGTACCGCAGCAGGTTTGAGAAGGAAGATATGTTGTGAAATATATTGTAGGTCTGCCTCGTTTAGTGTATGGTGGTTAAAGGCATCACTGTACTGTATGATCTGTTGTTTCCTATACCCTTATGATATTTGATGTAATGTTTGTATAAAGAGTTCACAGACAACTTTGTGTTGAAGATATGAAAACATACAGCAAACAGAGTTTAATGATGATTAAATAGATTGGTCCCATAAAGTTTTCCAGATCCTGTTTTGGCCTGATGTTTGTTTTGCTCTCTAAATGCATGCTGTGATGTCTGGGGACAGAGCAGATGGACTGACCTTTGACCCCATGTTCCACTGAATAATTAACAGATTACTGGGTGGCTGATTTGAGCTCCACTAAATAAATCTGGCACTCTAATGCCATCTAGTGACCTGTTTCTTGCAGAAACTCAGTAAGTGAACCATGCATGTTTTTCATTATTATTATTTTTTTTAATATATTTTTTTTACCTTTATTTATTTAGGAAAGGGTTTTGCTGAGAATGCATGCTCTTTTTCAGCATCGCCCTGCTGCACATTAAAACAGTTACACCCATTGGACACATAGGAGCTGCCCAGTACAACCACAGTCCTCTACTGTTGGACACGGAGCAGCTCCACTGTGGGTTAAGGGCCTTACTCACTGATTGTTGTTGAAGGACGGGAGAGTGTCATTCATTTACTTTCCTCACCCAGAGCTTGAATCACAGATTTACACTTACAGTATATTGTGAGTGTGTTCTTTCCTGCTCAATATGTGTCCAGATCACAGTGTAAGTGTCTTCCACATTGGGACAGGTATGACAGCCAGAAAACAACACAGACACTGACTTTGTGTAAAGATATTTATTCCAAAAGCTACATTCCTCTGACAGTGAAGAGGGAGTGAGGTCATATTCACCCTGCCTTCCACAATGCTCTAATGCAGTAGCTTTTCCCTTCACAGTGGTAAACTAACAAACATAGAAAAGACACTCACGATATTCATAATGATAGTACAAACATAAAAAGTGCTTCTGCTCGACTGCGTGGGAGCGACCAGCTGCTTCTGTGAGTCTCCTGTCCATGCAGCTAGGACACGCTCGTGAGCGGATGAGTTGGACAGTGTTGGGAAGGACAGTGGAAGCCGTCGGGGCAACTTAGGCAGAGTTTTTCTTGAGGAAGTTGATGAGTCCATTGGTGGAGGAGTCGTGGGAGTGGACCTCCGCATTGTCCTGGAGCTCAGGCTCGATCTTCTTCGCCAGCTGTTTGCCCAGTTCAACTCTGATGTAGAGGGGGCAGAGATGCAGACAAACACAGAGGAATCACGAGTCTTCAAAAACATAAATATGCAAATGCATTATGATGACTCAGAACCTCAATACTGACCCATAATATGTTTTTACTTTCATGCCAGCAATCATTTTGTAAGAGTAGGTGTCAATTTCTTCAAATGGTAGATATCTCATTTTGGAATGAAACCCATATATATTCATATATTCTTATACATCGGGTATGGACGCAACTTTGACGTAGAGGGGCAGAGATGCAGCAAAACAGAAGAAAATGAGGGTGAGTACAAGTCATGTGATCTTTTATTATCTATATGCATCCAGGGAAAGTTGGCTGAGCATGCATGCTCCTTTACAGCAATGCTCTGTTTCACATTCACACAGTTCCACACATTCACACCTGAAAGCTGCAGTTTGGAGCAGTTTGGGTGTTAATCGCCTTGCTCAAGAGCATCTCGATGGTAGTTATCATTCATTTTCCAATCAAATCATTTGATAAAGGACAAACAGATGTGGATAGTGACAGAAACTAGATGACAGCATGGATCTCTCAGTCTCAGTGTTTCACTCACCCCCACTGGTCAAAACTGTTGATCTCCCACATTACACCCTGGATAAAGATTTTGTGTTCATACATCGCTGTAAAACAATACAGAAGAATCATTATTAGACCAACAAATTCTCTACATAATTGTCTACAGAGAGGTTTAAGTGGCTGTGTGTTTCTAATGCCATGAGGCGCTGCGATGAAAACGGTGCAGTTGTACCCGACCCATCCTTAGTGTGGCTTCCCAGCAGCATAGGCACTGACTGTTATTTACTGTACGTTTCTCAATGTTACTGTATTCTGTCCTGTCTATGTGAGCAGTGTCCTGATTGCACTTTCATCTGTGAATTGTATCACTTGGGGTGTTTCAGTGGATTTCCCTGTGTGATCAATAAAGTACTACTACTACTACTAATAATACCACTACTATTTCCATTCATAAAATTGAACACAGCATCACTGGTTGCAAGTCATGTGACCCATGGTTTGCTCTCACCAATAAGTGCTCCAAGTGTGTAAGGCGTCAGTTTCTTGAAGATGATTGAGTTGGTTGGTCTGTTTCCTTGGAATACCTGGGTTAAACAATACAGTCAGCTTGGTGTAAGTGATCATCATCAGCGCACAGCCTTGGGATAAAGTTTGGATTATTATGCTTATTTAACATAATTGAGGTCACTAAGGGGAAGTACCCCCTTATAAAGAGTATATATAGTATAGTCTGCTGTCTGCACTTAACAGTACACACTAAGTATATAATTTGCTTTGGAAGAGTAACATGAGAGACTAGTGTCCTTAAGTTTAAGTTTGCTGTCATGTGCACCAAGGTACAGTGAAATGTACTTGAAAACCCTCCAGACACAGTAAATATCAGAACAATAATGACAAGAAAATAGACTCAACAGTAAATGAAAGTCAAGTTTAAAGTTTTTAGCAGTATGTTTTTAGCAGTAGTATGCAATAGTAGGTAGTGCATGGTAGCTGTACATTTAAAAGCATTATGGAGTTATGATGTAGTATGGTATATGGCATGTACATGATATATAGTATGTAAAGCCCTTTGAGACATGCTTGTGTAAAGGGCGATATAAATAAACTTGACTTGACTTAAATATATCTATACAGATGCAAAAGAGTACTCTTATACTGCTGTATAGATACTTAACATACCGTATATCTAAATATGAAACAGATCTGAAGCCTTTCATTGTGTAATAGAAAACTTTCATCTATGTGTTGCTGCTCTGACCGACACCTGAGGGGAGAGCTGCTTCACAATCTATATTTTCTGCCTTGACTTGACTTACTTTGTGTGGCAGGATCTTCTCCAGAGCCTCTCCACTCAGGCCACTGGCTTCCAGCTCCTTCTTGGCCTCCTCTGTGGTCTTACCGGTCATGAGAGCCTCTGTCTGGGCCAGGAAGTTGGCCAGCAGGATCTACAGCCACACAGGATACACAGGGCCTCAGACACAGCACAGTTCAACCTGAGACCCTTTAGTTTCCACCAGGCCACCCATGTTTTCCAAAAATATATATTCTTCAAGTAATTAAAACACACAATTATACTACTAACACGTTCACTACTGCAGTGGTAGTTTGGAACAGTCAGGAACCCCCAGGGGTCACAAGAGGATTTTTAGGGGGGCTGCAAGATGATTTATGCAATGTGAAAAACTACACTGAATGTACAAAATATTAGGGACATCTTCCTGATATTGAGTTGCAGCGCCTTTTGTACAATCCACATCTCAATTGTCTCAAAGCAAAAACATCTCCTCCTTTGTGATTGGTACAGATTTAATAAGGGTAGTAAATACGGGATAATGGCTTCTACCTGGATTCACCTCATCAGTGTACTTCAAGAAAAGAGGAAGTGTCCCTATTATTGTGTGCATTCAGTGTATATCTCTAATACACCTTGTGAAATAATGAACATTTGCAGCTTCTAGTCTTCTTCCAATAATTAATTAAGCAAAAGGTGAAAATAAAAATCCTCATTTGGTTTCAAATTTGTGCAGTTACACCTACAAGACGGGGTTTCAACCAGGCATCGCTTTGTCTTTGGAGGTTGCAAGCTGAAAAAGATGTGAACCACTGGTTCAGAAGGTGGGCGTAGTCATCCCCTCGCTATCCAATACAAGTCAGTGGTAATTAGGCTTTTCAATGGGCATACTCCATTAAAGGAGGTGAGGATACACCATATACCTGTGTGTACCCTCGACTACACTACTGGTCTCCACCCAAACTCCATGAAACACTGGTTTAGGTAGATCATTCTCCAACATGTTCCAGTTTCCTGCAGTAATACCTTGTGGTGCAGGTTGTCTCTGATGGGGTGCTGTGACTGGGCTGGGATGAGGAAGTCAGCAGGGACCATGCGAGTTCCTGTGTTGAACACAGTTGGGCTGCATTAGTGACACATTTAATACACTCTACACATTCACACAGGTAATCCGGGGACTCGTGGGGTAAAGCTAACCAGCTAGTGTTGCTACCAGTCTTCATTTATTCCCATTAGTATTACAAAGATATTAAATAGTACAATTTTACAGTCTTAACTGTTGACAGCAGAAACAGCAAAATATGAGAAAGTCATCATGGCTAACATTGTGACAGACTAACAAAATAACAAAATACATGTTTAGTTTAGTTTCCGATAATCCAAAAATATGTGTCTTGAATGGGACAGCCCCTCCTGTATGTGTTTATCTATTTCAACTATGGACAAATGAAGGCAATTGAAGCTCTGAGAAGTGTCAAGTAATAATAATAATAATAATAATAATAACAACAATAATAATAATCATCATCATGATGATCATCATCCATGGATAATGGTTAAATGTCAGTTATTGCATGTATTATGTTTTATTGTTTTGGTGAATGGATATTTTAGCACACTATACTTTGTAGATTAATGCACAAGATACATTTCCTTAAAGGACTAGTAAATCATTAATTCATTATTTAATTAATTGATTGATTGATCCATTCATTCATCATTAAACATTTGAGTTTTATTCCAAAATTAAATATTAACTACGGTATTTGAAGACAAAAAAAGTGATGCCTACTCTTAACCAATTATTTATTTATTTTTAAATGAAAAAATTTACTTTTTAAAGGATAGTAGGATACTTAAGTTCTTGGCTGACAAAATGTGAACACTTTTCCAGACTGAATCGCCTACTTTTTGTGGATTGAGTGATGAACTTTGGGTAATGATACCTTGATGGATGAGCTGGTAGAACGCGTGCTGTCCATTTGTTCCTGGCTCTCCCCAGACTATGGGTCCGGTGTGATAGTTCACACGTGTCCCCTGGTTAGTGATGTACTTTCCATTGGACTCCATGTCACCCTACATAAAAAACACTCTTTACCGTTCTGCTGCAAATACGCTCTTGGATCAATACAGGAAGTGTATACATGCCTCGCTAATTTTGATCACAATGAAACAGCCAGTAGTTAAAGTGTAAATTAGCCCTAAAACATAGTATTTCTATGATCTAGATGGTTCAATCGGTATTTGTGAACATGAACAGCTCTCTCCCAAAGCTAGACACCAGATAACAAAGGCTCTAACCTATAAGCACACAAAACCTGGAGCTGCTCCACTGACATTAAATTGGAGGATGAGGTTATACAGTCATAAATGGTTTGTTTGAGTTTTTATACTCAAATAAATTATATTTCATTGTAGTACCACAAACTAGTAAATGTCTCTATATCCCTTTAAAATCACCCTGTATCCACAAAGTCAGTCTCCCTTTTGTCATCAGGGAATGTGGAGCACCCTGCCTGAGGAACTTGGGCAAGCTCATTCAGTATGATCTTTTAAATCACTTCTTTTCCCACTTTTATGTCCTTTTCATATACTTTACTATTAATTGTTTTTATGCCTACTATTTTATTTCATTTTATTTCATCATTCTGTGGAGCAGCTCCTGGATGGAGTCTTGTTTCCCGCTTTAAGTGATTTGTTCACTTAACAAATCAACACTGTCCAGGATCCAACCGCGTGTGAGTTTATTTTTGGGTGGATTTTCCCTTTACGTCTGTTGGGCTAACAATTCTTGACTGATTCTTTTGTTGTGGCCCTTCACAGAGCCATGCGTGGCCTGGCCTGGGGCAGTGTAAGGACAGACCTGTTGGAAATAGGCAGTGAAGCGGTGCATGTACTGGTCGTAGGGCAGCATGGCGTGGGTCTCAGCGTGGAAGAAGTTGATGTACCAGATGCCCAGCAGAGCCAGCAGGACGGGAGCATTCTTATCCAGAGGAGCAGTGCGGAAGTGGTTGTCCTAGAGGGGAGGGTGGGATGTTCATTTACACACATTCACCTATCCTGTATCTTCTCTCCAGTATGGCTCACATGGGTAGTTCATTATACACCAGCGAAAAGTGCAAATCCACAGGAGACACCGAGATCTTGACAACACCCACACAAGAATGAACAGAGGTGTATAAATCATGCTGTTGTAATCTCATCCCGCAGTACCTACCATCCAGTGAGCGCCCGAAAGAAGCTTCTCAAAGTTGTCGAAGCCTGATGAGGAGAGGGAAATGTGACAGAAAAGAAAGATTGAACGGTTGAATTGAATTGATTGCATCAATATTATGTGTAGGGTGATATTTATAGTCTACTGTCCATTGTACATCCTGCACTGTCCTTGTGCCATGTGTGTCAGTATGTACTGTGATAATCTGTCTCTCCATCAATCTCAGCAAGACAAATTCCTGTACATTTATTGAACTTGGTTATTAAAGTGATTCTGATTGATTGCCTGATTGACTGAAATAATTTTACAGCACAAAAGGAATTCTGATTCAAAGCTTTAAATTGTTAAAAAAGATGCATCTACTGTACATACCAATGTGCAGGGCAATGGACATTCCAATTGCAGACCACAAGGAGAAACGACCACCAACCCACTAGAAGAGAAAATTAACTACTGAAAAAAGGACATCTGTGCCCTATATGAAACTATTTTGCAAAACATGAATTTATGATCCTCTACTCAAAACTATCAACAAGTTTTGGGGACATGAAATGTGCACAAAAGCCTTTGGTCTCTCATGTGAATGCCACCTGTAACATATACTGTACATGTTATGGGTGCAAAACTTCAGCAAGCAGCCATTTTCTCTGTGACATAAAGGACATTAGAGCAGTTACCCTTTAAATACCAACAATGTAACTAAATGCAGCTCCCTGACCTTTGATGCAACCCAGCCTTTACGGCAACCTCTGCAAGAGAGAAGGTCGCTACCAATAATAACATAGTCTTCAGGGCAGAGCTGAAGAGAGAGGCTTCTGATTACCCAGCAGCTGCTGGCCAGAGTGTCCATAACACCTACTTCACATTGGCAAACGTCTAGCCTATTTATAGCTACTGCGTAAGGCCCCATCATAGCCTGGGGATGAAGACAGGACCTGCTGCACGCAGTCTGCATCACCGCTTAAAGAGCACTCACATCCCAGAACTCAAACATGTTCTCAGTGTCAATGCCGAAGTCCTTCACTTTGGGCTGAGGGAAAGACAGAGAAAGGCAGGATTGTTCCGATTAGACTTTCTGAACACAGATCAAATGTTTACCCTGCCTCGTGAATGAACAGCACAGTAACTTACGCCATTTGTAGAGAGCGCCACAAAGTGCTTGGCCACAGCAGTTTTCTGTGGAAGCACAGAGAAGCGATGTGTTAGAGAATGATATCAATACAGCACACTAACACAATGCTCTGCTGCTTTCTTGGACCACTGGGCACTCACATCTTTTGCATGCTCAAGGAACCATGCCTTGGCAGACTCAGCATTGGTAATGGTCTCTTGGGTGGTGAATGTCTGTAAAGGGACAACGAGACAGACATAGATAGATAACCAAGCACTAATATCAATACAACTTGTCTTTTGCCTACAGTATGTGTGTAAAACAACAACTGAGGAGATTAAAGCTTTGAGACATCTTAACACTAATCTTACAAAATAGCCGTTTTTGAGAACAGAATAATCTGTATTTTGTAGATATTGACGGATGAAATGAAAGTAACAACACTTTTCCTAATTGGATACACAGTATTTTGGAATGACCCTTCAATTCTTTGAGTTCTGGCTGCCCCTGCCACATCTGTGTGCCAAGGCTGGAAGACTGATATGAAAGACATTCAGACATGAATGCCGGCTGACATGACATCGGCTTGAATGCCTTGGAAGAGCATGACACAGCTTGCAGCCCTGCAGCACAACCAGATTCCTCCGTTTGAATGGAAACTTCAATTACAAATGATGCCCAGTCTAGGGGGGGCTATCATACGTTATTAACTACAGCATGAACTGATTATGTAAACAATTGAGTTGGTTGGCTGGTGAAGTAGAACATACTGTATCTTAAGATGAGAGATCTTATTCTGGTGCAGCTTGCAAAATTTGCTCCAGGCAAACCAGCTACCTTGGATGCGATGATGAAGAGGGAAGTCTCAGCATTGAGTTGTGCCAGGGTTTTGGCGATGTGCGTTCCGTCAATATTGGACACGAACCACACACGGGGCCCACCCTTCGAGTACGACTTCAGGGCTTCAGTCACCATCAGTGGGCCCTAAAATTCAAGTCAATTCAAGTCAAATGTAGAAAGCTCTTTTGACAAGCAGGTTCATTACAAAGTGCTTTACAGACCAACAAGTAAAAATAAAATTAAAAAAACATCACAAAGTTTAACCTGGATGTATACATGTGAGTGTGTATGTGTGTGTGTGTGTGTGTGTGTGTGTGTGTGTGTGTGTGTGTGTGTGTGTGTGTGTGTGTGTGTGTGTGTGTGTGTGTGTGTGTGTGTGTGTGTGTGTGAGTGAATATGAGAGTACTAGGACAGTCAGCAGTAAATGACAGACTGTAGGGAAGGAAATGAAGGGAAAGGAACGGCTGGTATGGAGGAAGTAAAAGTGGATTTTGAGATGTACTAAATAAGGGGGTCTTTAGTCTGGACTAAAAAAAATTAAACATATGATGAATCCACCTGACCCAATCCAATTCACAAATATGCACCATGTGTGCACTCACAAGGTCAGATCCTCCGATGCCAATGTTGACAACATCTGTAATGGCCTTTCCTGTGTAGCCCTTCCACTCACCGCTGCGAACTCTCTGTATTTCACCCAAAAGGGCAACGGATAAACACAATCATCATCAACATTAACTGAGTTTGCATAAAATCATGAATACACCAGGTGTGAAATGTGTAAAACGCAGTGCAACAAAGCTTTAGGATGGTAGATGATTAGTGCAAAAAAAAAAGACGTGTGCCTCTCTTGGGTTGCATTTCACTCACATGACAGAAGCCCTTCATCTGCTCCAGAACCTTGTTGACATCTGGCATCACATCCTTGCCACCAACCACGATGGGAGCATTAGAACGGTTCCTCAGAGCCACATGGAGCACGGCACGGCCCTTCAGGACAGGTGAGGGTTAATACACACACGCAGTAACACTCAGTTTTTGTGTCACATGGTGTAAACGCCAGTCAGAGCTTTTCACCCCACCAAGATAAATGTCTAGCTGAAATCTGATCAACAACCTCAGTGAAGTTGATCTTCTCTCCAGAGAACATCTTCTCCCTGGCAGCCTCCACTCCTCTTGACTTGGCCTAAAAAAATACAATAAATACACACATCAGTTGATCACAGCATCAGTTAAATGCCCAAAATGTAAATCTAGATAATGAAATGGTGTGGTATGACTACACTCATCAAAAAGTAGACTTATTATTGAAATTGCAGAACCTGTCCCTCCAATGAAAAGATTCCACTTGCATGCATTTGATAAAACATATTTTGACTAAAGGTGAAGTCATGTGTCAAATGAATTCGCCCACGCTTGCTGCTTTCAAGGAATGAGAGGACTTCCAGCTAGACAATAGTTCTAATCTCCCATTTTGGACGGCTGCCCACATCAGCTCTCGATGGAAGTGTGTTGGGTGGACATAAGGCTTGAAGGAGCTCATTAGCAAAGACAGCATGTGAAATTCTGTGAATCATTCTGATGGAAAGGAGTTTACCAGATTAACCAACATCTTCATGACTTCATCAGTGATGAGATTCTTGGAGTAATCCAGCAGAATGTCTCCATCTTCAGTCTTCAATGTTGTGCTGCCCAAACACAGAAAGTCATCAGTGACCTGAACAGACTCAAGACAATGCAAAGGTGGTGGCATTATCTGAATGAAAACAAACAAAATGGCCACTCTTCAAGCAATATACCAATCTATTGCAATATGATTCTGTGATACATTCAAATACAGTGGTGAGGTAGTAACTAGTTTGCAACTACAGTGTTAGGTAATGGAGCTATACATGAGTTGTGTCAGGGTGTATCTATTTCTCTTATGAGCTTGTCTAGCAATGGAAATGAATATAAAACCAGCACATAGTTAACAACGTGTAAAGCTTCCAATGATTTGAACTGAGTTTTAGTATGCTAGTGGAAAATCATAAAACTTTTCTACCAATGCCCTTTTGATGAACATAGTTAACTTAACATAGCTGCATACACCAGGGTAAATGTTACAGCCTATGTACACACAAAATAGCTATTATTTTACACATTCCACTGTTCAAGGATGCTGTGAATGTAAACACATTCTGCATTCAGCATTCTGCATATTTTCAGACAAAACTACAAAATGAGTTTAAACAGGACGGGTACCTGAACTTGTTGAATCTCTCCTTGTCAGCATCAAACATATGTCTCATGTTGAGGTTCAAGGCATGGGCTGTGTACCAGTCCTGCAGCTTCTGGAAGGTGGGGTCATGTGTGAGTCCCATGTTGTCAAGAGGGGCTTGCCGTGGTCCGTCGTGCTCAACTAGCCTGGCTGAGTGGGGCCGAGCAGGTCAGAGGGAGA
This sequence comes from Rondeletia loricata, assembly GCA_900302605.1. Lineage (NCBI taxonomy): Eukaryota > Metazoa > Chordata > Actinopteri > Beryciformes > Rondeletiidae > Rondeletia > Rondeletia loricata. The sequence goes on from OMLI01083779.1 coordinate 13,138, forward strand.
GCCTTTTGAAGGGCATCCAGTCCAACACCATGCTTGCTCCTCCTACAAGTCACACTATATTCAGGGCTTGTGCATGCCACACCTCCACACTTTCCTGCAGTGTCACAGTGCATGTTGATAGTGGTGGGTCACCAGTACAGAGTTTAGTTCAATGTGCTGCTCAAATGTCATGCTCATATCTAGCCTATTTGTATTGCTTGTAATGCTGGTGATCTAGAAATTGAAGTTTATTCCACTGTTGCACTCATTGTAAGTCCCTCTGGATAAGAGTGTCAGCTAAATGTCTAAAATGTAAAAAAGTATAATTTTTTCATATCTTCTTCTGGAGGTTACTTTAAATACATTAGTAGTAGTCTTAAGTAAGCTACAATACATTATCAAGAGGTTTATATTAGTAGTGGATAGAACTTGCATCATATTGTATAACCATATACATATACAAATAGATTTAATTAGCTAATGCCCTTATCTAGATAAATTTACAATGAATGCTATGGCAAGGAGAGCAAAAGTCAAAGCCACATCCCTCAGTCGATAAATTCATGTGAATGTCCCTACAATGTACATGAATGATTAGTTAAAGAAATAAGAGCCAGGTTTAGGTAAAGACATAAGAGCCAGGCAGAAAGAGTTAACTTTTTACATATATTTTGTAATGGAACCATTCAGATTATTTCTTTGGGATATCAGTTTTTGGCTAAATTACTTACAATCCAATTTTAAGTAGTTTATTTTCTACTCCACCTATGCTTATAAAGTTAGGCTACCAGCAACAACAACAACAACAACAACAACAACATAATAATAAATATAGCCTAACCACCAAATTGAAGAAGAAGAAGAAGAAGAAGAAGAAGAAGAAGAAGAAGAAGAAGAAGAAGAAGAAGAAGAAGAAGAAGAAGAAGAAGAAGAAGAAGAAGAAGAAGAAGAAGAAGAAGAAGAAGAAGAAGTAGAATTTGCGCAAGCTACAGAGTAAGCTTTTCTCGCCCTCTAGTGTTTGATAAATAATATTACATCCTGTACTCAATACACCAAAACGGCCACTTGGGGGCGATAAAGTCCACAAGTTATTGTTGGGCGCATCAGCTCATGGGTTTACAATTGCTTTTGGAGATAATAATATTTGAATGATCCGGATTAGTTTTGGAAAGGGTGTCAACTTTGTCGTGTATTTGAGTAAAGGAGCGCCCACAGTCTACATAGATAAACGTCTCATCCACACACAGAAAGGTGCGTCAAGCTAGCCAGAGAAAGCCAGATTAACACTGGAAGTTAGGCGATTTCGCCTGTAAAATAAAAGCATAAAATCTGTCACTTTTGAGAAAAAGAATAACATGTATCAGATAAATTTCATTTGCAACAAATGTATCCCTAAAAAAATATTCATCATTTTCACTTTGGTACTTTGTATTACTCAAAAATCGTTGAAACATATAGTCGTCGGAAAGGGTTTTACTTTGAAAGTTTTGACCGGAAGTATCATTTTGTTATTCTAGATGGCTTTACACTGGTCACACAGACAGGGGATTCGCTGTCAAGAGGGTGGACGCCTCGAGCTGGTGAGCGATGCAGTGGTTAACTTATCGTTTACTAACGTGTCTGTCTTGTGTTTCACTGAAGCTGTCTGTGATTCTCCTGGTTACGATGACATTGACTGTTGTTGTCCGATATCGGAATCCCGCCGTGCCGGTTACATTTCTCTGAACGCTGAGAATCGTGTCGCAGAGAGCTAGCTGGGTAGCTAACATTAGTTAGCTCACTTATCTATTTAGCTAGCCTGGTTAGTAAATACATAACTTAATGCGTCCATTATCGGACACGTCCATTTCTGACGTCCTTCTCTCCTTATTCCCGCAACAATTGGAAGACGAACCCACGCGAACTGTCAGTACACGGTTTGCAAACAGGCTTGCCAATGCATGTGCCGTTTTCTTTGTAACGATACACACATATTTCGGACTACAAAGCCAATATGCTCTCTAATGGAAACAGGCGCATACGCCTATGCTAGCACAAGACGAGCGATTGGCGGTCGCGGTTATGTCTGTTTCATCGTCTCCTACGCCTTGTATCAGCGGGCAGTGCTCTAGCCCGGATCCATATCTTGTCAACAGATAGTTGTGGAAGAAAGGGGAAATTATGCCGGGGAAAGGACAGAACAATAATCGGCATTACGCATTAACAGCGACCTGGGTTTGGCTGTATGTCCGATAACGGACCTAGGGTTTCGAGGTTTTCTGCGCCGCATCGGTAATCGCCCATCACTCGGAAAATACAATGTAGGTTACACAAACGAACGATATATACATGGTTTTATAACTGCTTCGACTTTTTAAGTCAGTGTTTGCGATTATACTGATAAAAGTGATGGACTTAATGGAAACTGCGTTAGCTTGCTAGCTAGCAGAGTGTCTGTCTCTGTGTGGCCAGTGGGCGAGTGTCAAAGTGGGGAATGCAGCGGACCCACGGGACCGGTTAGCTAGCGTCTGTGCTCGCTGTTGTATTGTTGTCATTCGCTTTTCAAACGTTTGCCGTGTTATTGCATTGATGCCGCGGAAGTTTGTGCGGCGAAATTGTATTTAGGGCGTTAAAAGGCCGTATTAATAGCTTGCGACATAGTGTTCCCATGACTTGGCCCATGTCATCTCAGAGAGTTTCGATGAAACTGGCTAACTGCGCTTGCGGGGATTCCATTACACCTTCCTGCTAAATAGTGATCGGATTCTTAAATAGTGGCTTTGCAAGTAGAAAACAACCAACTAGTTAGTTTTCTGTCTTGTTTAAGTTCCGTATTGAGGTAACAGTGCTTCGCAGTTGGATTCAAGGCGAATCGCCGGATACTAGCCGTGCTGTTAGATAACGTTGGTTAGTTAGCTAGCTGCAATAGTATTGTCCCCCAATGCAATTTACAGAGAAATCATGCAGCCAACTCGGGTACTGGTTTAATGCTTGGCTCATGCACCAAAACTCTGGAAACTTCTTCTTTCACCTAGTTTTAGCGAATCGTACTCTGTGTACCACGGAAGGAGCATCACACAATGGCAGTGATGATAGTAGTATAATTGTTATGGTCTCTTCAGTCCAGAGGCGATAGATCTTCTCTGGGGGGGGGGGGTTAACTACAGTCTGGCCCAAGATCTGTCTTCTGAGATCATGTGGAATGTGTTTCCTGTTTGGGTCGTTGGACTTTAGAAATTAAAGTAAAAGCGACCATTTACTCTTTCTCAGGTGTTGTTTCTATAGATTCATCAGATGAATGGGGGCGTCGCCCGTGGTGGCTGTTTTGTAATCTCTGATATTTTTATCATTTAAAATCAGAAGGTTGACTATGCTGTCTTTAATATATTTGTAGGTGTGGGTGTAGTCTTTGCAGTGTCTTTGAGTGACTTGTCATTATTTGAATGAGATGTCTTTATATTGGTAGCAGTGCATTGTCTGAAGGGGGTATTATCCAGAGCCATACAGTTTTTCATCATCTACAGTGGCCACTTGGCTGGCTGGTGGATTCGAAAAGACAAACTTAACAAGCCACAGCCAAATTTTACCAGGATTTTGCTAGTGGCAGGTGTTAAATTTGCCTCTGGACCCTGGTATTTCATCATATTCTAATATAGGTGGTTGATTGGTTTTTGCTGCAATATAACATGTATATTACTTTACAGTTGATCTGACAGACGTATTGTTTCTACAGAAGTGGATGGTGTTTCTTTTATTAGCATTTATGGGTATCATTTTTGTTGATATTAAATCTAAAGTAACAGTCATGACCTTTGAAACATATTGAAAGTTGTTAGTGTTGTTTGCTTTTGTAGAGCAGCTTGGATGGTGGGTGGGGTACCCAATACAACTTTGACTGACATTAAAATCTTAATTAAGTTGCAAATTATGCAATAGTTTCAAACATGGAAGTAGGCGTATATAAAGGACATTGCCTTTCTTTTGTTTTGTTGTGTTTTCTGTAGGCTTATACAGCTTTCATAGAAACAAACCCAAGCCTACGTGTTGACATCTGCCACAGCTGTGTCACTATGGAAATACGTGCTTTGGTCTGCAAAATTCCTGTCTCTGTGTGGACACATTCTCTCCAATGGCTTATTCAATTCCCTGTCTGAATAGCCATTACCATTGGTGGACCGGTGCTTAGGCCTGAGTTGTTTTGGTAATCATTATTTATCCATATCAGATGTGACCAGCAGCGACACTTTTCCTTAGTCTAACATTGAATCCGGATGCATGTGTGAGGAAGTCAACATATCGTCACAAGATTACTGTTTGCGCCTGCCTCGGGTGGAGTACAGCCCAGGCCTGTGCTGTACCGGCGCTATCTCAACAGGCCAGAATTACATTTCCTTCAACAAAGGAGCATTCTAGTGTTTCTCTTGGTGCAAAATTTTAGATTATGCAGATGAATGTCACAGAGGAATCTTTAATGGGGATGGGGGGGATTAACCCAGGCCATATTATAGGGAGGGATTCTAACATTTTGTGGATTTGTTTTTACTGTCTTCTGTCAAAAACGGCAATTAGTTAATATGTTCATTGCATTCCAACTTTCGGGAGAATGTGATTGAATGTTTGTGTAAAATTTGACCTCAGCTTTTTTGAAGCAAGTGTCTGTGGCTCCTAGCTAGTTTCTCTCAGATGAACTTTGAGATTCTGAGAAAGCTCAAGATGATCTCATAGTAAAAACAGGTGTTACAGGAAGGAAGCTAAATGTTACCTTCAGGTTGTATAGCTTCCACTCTCTTGGCACCACCTTATGCATATATTCCCAGAACGGATAAATCTGTCTTGACTATGTTGAAACCATGACCAATGGGGATAGTTCTGTAGCCAAGTTAACTGGATTTGATTGTGTGTCTTGACAGATGGGCTCTCCAAATGTCCTTACCCTAACATTAGACCATGTCAGCAGTACCTTTTTCATGCGTTGGCACACTTTTGTGCAGCACAGTATTCCATGGCAGGACTGACTGTGTGCTTGGACATGTTGCACATAGCCTAGTAGGAATTGAATCAGAATCACTTTAATCATCAGGTGCAATAAATGTACAGAAATTTGTTTTGGTGGCATTGGTGCCGAGACATATTAACATCTCATAGATTCACTGTGTGTACTGGCATACATGGTACAAGGACAATTGGACCATGCCTATAGTCCAAGACATACAATAGTGTCTTTATCACTGTGTATACTAGTGTTGTCATGATAACTGAAATTACAATGCTTCTTCAATAAAGTTGGGAAAGATTGAATTCAGTATTTTATTTTATTCAATATTCAATATATTTATTTAATTCAATTTTGTTCAATACTTTCTCCAAAGTTCTTCAAGCTGAAATTCCAATTCAGCGTCACCTTTAGTACATGTGCGAATTGGAATAGTTAAAAGGAGAAGGAGGTTTGGAATAGACAGACCCACAGTCTGTCTCTTGACCGTGGACTGCAGCAGTCAGCACAAAATTCAGCGGAAAACTTGACAACAGTGTCAAACAGTCCACCAGGTCTTGAACTGAATTCCAGTCCACCTAAACTGGTTGACAAAACTGGTGCCAGGAGCAAAGTATGGAACTATTTTGCTTACAGAGCTGACAAAGACAGACACCGGAAAGACATCAAAACCCCTGTGCAAAAGTTGCTACAAAGCTGTCCAGGTCAAGTGTGGTAACACACTGCTTTTGTTTTTTGTGTGTTTGCCGTAGTATTGTAGTTGCATTGTATTGGTATCAAAGTTAGAATTCTGGTAATTTGTTACAACACTACTGTATATATTAGGGGTGTCACGATTCAAAATCGAAAATCGACCGAAATTGGCGTTCGATTTCGAACTTCGAAATCACAAGCAGGTTCGCAATTCTCTCTCTTTAATACAATTTTTTAAAGTCTCTCTCCACCCCCGCACCCGGCGTGCTCCCATGCTGGCTGCATGATTAAACCTAAATCTTTTCTACTTCCATGGCAACTCCATATCCTGTCTGACTGCGCCTGAAGTGGAAGAGAAAATTCGTACTTTTGTCCTAGCTAAAAATACAGCACCCCAGGGGTTGGCATGCTGCAGAACCTGCGACCTCAGTACATGGCCTTCTCAACATAGGCCGAGGGAAGTGTTTCCGTCCCCATACGTTATTGCCACCAGCCTTTCATGAATCAGTGTTTCCCCTACCATTGCCTTGGAGGGGCGGCCCGCCCCGCCAACGAGACCCCCTGCCCCTCCTGAAAGACCCCCGAATGACAAAAAATCCTGAGTTCTGGAAAAAGGTACTATACCAGCATTTTTTTTAAAAATCGATACTTTTTATTATGCGAATGACTGTGTGATCTGGCTAATAGGCATCTGTCTCTTTAAGCACGACGCTGACAGCGGTGACGTAGCAGGAAACAACCCTGACTGAGTTTGTAATATGAGCCGCAGCAAGCTGAGACTGGTAGAGAGACCGAACCACTTTCTCGTTTTGACTATAGACTTATAGAGATGGCAGTAGCACCAGCAATGCCTAAATTAGTTGAAAAGAGGGGGCCGAAGTAGGGCTGCTGCGGTATTGATTTTTTCCTTACCGCACAAATTAGAGAAGCCGTTCAATCCGTCGAGGTAACCGCCATAAAAAAATACAAAATTAAACCTCAGATGTTATAAAATAATTGGTCCCTAAATAAACTTTTCAAATGCATTTATTCAGTCTATTCTTTATAGCCTCTATAGCATGCGCGCCGGAATAGGGGGGACACCCACTTTCAGGTATTATGGAAAATGTTTGTCTGAACGTCTGAACCACTGCTGAGCGGAGTTTCTCAAGCCTCCTTCAACTGAAGACCTACCTTCACTCTATGACGGAAAAACACCTCAACCACCTGCTTTTCCTGCACATCCACAAACAGTTGACTGATGAGTTGGACCTGAAAAGCTTTTGCGAACCCAGTAGCCTACTTTGGGAAATAGGGGAATAACCGCGGCCGTGGCTCCCGTCCACGGTGCTGACTGATTGACTGATTGATGGTTGTTGTTTATTGTTTATTGTTATTGCCTTGGCTATTAATAGATGAGATGAGACTTAACAACACTGTTGTTCTTGCATTGTTATCCAGGCTGTAGCCTATTTATGCATTCGTTCAGTAGTATT
>OMLI01083810.1:0-11543 GCA_900302605.1 Rondeletia loricata
ACTGGAGGACAGGCAGCCTCCTGTTATTTCCTGAATCCTTTTCTAGTCTACATGGACTGTAAAATGTCTGTGTGTGTGTGCGTGTGTGTGTGTGCGCACATAGTGACATCACTATGCCCAAATAAGGGCATAGTGCTCTTGTAATTGCATCATGCCCAAATAAGGTAATTGCATCAGTCAGTCACTCAGTCGTCAGTCAGTCACTCACGGACATTTGGGTTTCTAGGGCTGGGTCGCTATTGCTGATCCCGTCCGAAATCCCGTCCGAAATCCCGTCCGTAATCCCATCCGAAATCCCGTCCGAAATCCCGTCACTCAGTCAGTCAGTCAGTCAGTCAGTCAGTGACATCATAACAGTACTGTTCCACTGCTGTCTGGTCTGTGACATCATAACAGTGCTGTTCCACTGGCTGTCTGGTCTGTGACATCGTAATGGCATACTGTTCTGCTGCTGTCTGGTCTATGACATCATAAACGATGTCGACGGGATTGTCATGATGTCACAATGTGATGATGTCACTATGCCCAAATAAGGTAATAGCATCAGTCAGTCAGTCACTCAGTCAGTCAGTCACTCAGTCACTCACTCAGTCACTCAGTCACGGACATTTGTGTTTCTAGGGCTGGGTCGCTATCGCTGTCCAGCCAAAAAGGGCCACAGGTGAGTTCATATTCTTTGGAACAATGGAGGAGGCTTGTGGGGACATTACTGTACCTTGGAGTCTTGCCAGTGGTGGATAAGGCAAACTATACCGCTGCCTGGCCAGGGCTAACACTGCCTGTGATGTAGACGAAAACCTCTGGCCTGACCCGGCCCAGAGGCAGGATGCTGAGGCAGAATAAATGTGATTTTTCTTTCTTTATGTACCAACTGTTTTTTTTAAATTCCTTATTTTACATAGTTGAATACTTGGGAATTATTGTTTACTTTACTTTACTTTTGACTTACTGTATTTTTACATTTACTTTTTCACCCAACTTTAGTTTACTGTACTGTACTGTCAGATAATACACTTTTAGGAATTAGAAATTGTGTTATTTTACCTGCACACTTACGCAATTTATGAAGATTACAGTAGCATGATGTTGCAAAGTTCAAAAGCATATGGTTCCTGATTCATTGCAGGTTTTCATAGTAGTGTTTTGAATTGATCTCACCTGTGTGTAATGGGTATTCAGTAGTGTCTGTGTATTTGATGGCTTTTGTGTGCCATCTGAAGGAAAAGTTTGATTTAGATGGAAGATAACATGTTTTTGAGTAGTGTTTGATTTTGTCATAGAAGTTTGAGGTTTGTACAGATCAGTGTTCGTTTTTGGTTTTGTGTTTATAGTTTGGGGGAAATTGAGTATAATTTCAGGAAATGTGTCTTAGCTGTAGTAAGTAACTATGAATGCAAATTGCTTGTCCAAACCTGTCCGGTTGTGGTAAGTAGAGATCAAATGGACTTTGTCTCTGGCATATGCATTGGTAAGGCTGTGGACTGGTCATCATCGTCAAAATGTTGCGGGAAAAAGGAAAGAGGTACATCCAATAATGGATGTCTATTGGGTAACTGTGTAATTATGGACATGTTAACTTTGTTGAATACTCAATTCTGATTGGCCAATGAACGCATTCTGAGGTCTGTTATTTCTGAACAAGTCTGCTAGCGCTTTATAGGTGTTGAGTGTGAGTGAAAATATGTTGTACTTTATAAAGTCCACCTGTTACTGCAGGACAGGTGCTATGTGACTTCTACTGTACTGCCTGGTGTACGAGGGCACACTGTATTTCCCTCATGCAGGGCTCCTGGGGCTCTACCCGCCTAAACGGTGCATACCGGAAGTACCAACCATGACAAATTTGTGACTAAAGTGATGATGATGATCACAATGTCAATGATGGTGTGTGTGTGTGTGTGTGTGTGTGTGTGGCTGTGTGTGTGAGTGTGTGCATGCGCAAGTGTGAGTTTGTGTGTGTGTGTGTGTGTGTGAGCGTGTGTGTGTGCATACAGTATGTATGTTTATTTGCATGTCTGTGTATGTGAATCTGTCTGTACTTGTGTAGTTATGGAAGTTTGTGAATATCTGCTTTGTTTGTGCTTGTGTGTTTTGTCAGTATGCATATACAGTATCTGATTGCTGTGTGTTAGTCTGTGTGTTCTGTATATGTTACTCCTTGGTTACTGCAGATAGTCCTGTTGGACTAGCTTTTTTGGTGGAAGCTAAAATACTTAACCTTGAAGCAACATTTTAAATCAATATTTTGTATCAAATGATTGTCTTTGGTAAGTAGCAATGTAATACGCGGGATGATGTGCTGCGAGCCAGTCATTATTGCAAAATAAGCTCTGATTCAAGACTCTGACGCAAAGTGGAGCAAACGCAAAGCAGTTTGCTGTACATCATCCCTTACTTTATAATCTGGTAACCTGTGACACTGGTGAGGCAAGGAGCTTGTTAGGGTCTTGTGATAGAGAGCTGCAACGTTCTTGCCTGCTGCCTCCATCCACTATTGACTGGGGAAGCTACAGACAACTCCAACCTGAGGCCACACGCCTGGAGCTAGTTGAGTTTATTAGCTGGGGATCAAAAAGAAAGAAGTTTGCTACCCTCAGTGTATGTTTGGCTGTGGCAGGAGAAATACTTCAGGGATACTGGATTTACTCAAATTACCTGAATGAGTCCTAGCCCCTAAAATTGATGAGCTGGATTGGTTGATACGCTGGATAGTAGCCTGGCCAGGAGAGGGACCAAACAAGTAAAAAGGTAGAAACTCCAAAGGGAGCCAGGCTTTTTGTGTTTATTTCTTGTTGGAATAAACCTTTTTTTTTTTTTTTTGCATGGAGAGAAGTGTGCAGCTATCTCTTCTTTATTCTTTATCTTTATTTTTTCTTTACCAAAACTTTACAGAATAAGTTTCTGCTCCATATTGTCATAATAAAAGCCCATAGCCAGGGATCAGCAGGGGGAACTCTATCTCTTTCCTTTTTGTGTTTTATTATTGTACACTGCTCTGACTGCCTGTCCATTCCTGTTGCAGTGCATAGAACAACAGATATCACTAAACTTTCTCTCAACACATCTGCCCTACTTTTTCCACTCAAAAATAACCTGCCAATTTAACTACGGAGAAGTCATGGGTGCAACCATTCTGCAGTGCTGGCTTATTCAGTCTAAGGCTGAATTGCTGATATTGTCTGTGTGAGAATGTAGTGTGAGGCCATTTTGGCAGCCTTGTCATAAACACAAACCTCGATTAGGTCACACTTTTCAGCCAGTTATTCCAGCTATTTCCATGCCAGATTAAATAGATGGTGTGTCTTTGTATGCTTGTGTGTGCCTCAACATGCATTCCCTGCAGAGTCACAGCCTACTCCCTTAATGTCTGGTGCAGAATCTGCATCATAGTTGTCTGTCAATTATGCAATTAATGTCTCACATGCTTGAACAAATTATCCATTCCCCCATTAAATTCTTGAAACTGAGGCAGATGATTTGCAAGCTCAAATTTACAGGGATAGCAAAACCGTTAAGGTGGTAAGAATCAGGTTAAGTAGGGTTAGATGTAATATATTGTCCCAACCTGTTGGTGTTTACTAGCCAACTGATATACAGCCAATTATATGGCAAACAGCATCTGTAGGTTTCAGAATGCATGATATACAGTACACTGAATGTACAAAACATTAGGGATATCTTCCTGATACTGAGTTGCAGCCTCTTTTGCACAGTCTACATCTCAATTGTCTCAAAGAAAAATCCTTCTCTAACTCATCTGCTTCTCTATCTACATTTGCTATTGTGATTGTTCATGAAAACAGTAAGTGTTCCTGATATGTGGTACATTCAGTGTATAACAAGGCACCTTGTGTAGAAAACGAATCATCATCTTTAGAGACACATAGTATGGAATGTATTTCCAGGTTTTCAACATTTCTCTTTGCTATAACTCATAGGTGACGTAACATCCCAGAGGGTTCATTGTGACGTGCGCTCATGATGGAGAGAGTGGAAAGTAAACCATAGGTGTGGCTTTGGATTAAACGTCTCCATGACTCAAGCTGGGTGAGTTATAGGTGTGGGGCGGATTCGTCTGAAAAGTCACATCATGTCATTCCAGCAGTCACGTCATGATGCTAGCTACAGCTGTTGGGCGCAAACTTCTATTTGTCGTGATACTGATTGATTTGCTGTCACATCATGGTCTGATTTGTCATCATATGATCAAGTTTCAATTTGACTGTCATGTATCAAATACATCTGCAGAATGTTACTCAACGTTCTCCTCAATGCTACAGAACATGTAACTCATTGTCAATACCAAATACCAACAAATGCCAGTTAAAGACATCACCCAGTTATAGTGCTACAGATCAAAATAAATAGCAGCAGTATAGAGGCTTTGCAGTTGCGTCACAAATCTCCTATCAACCACGGCTCGCTCCATCATGGAGGTTCATTAGAGAATTGGCTGTGCACAAATAATATCTAAATATAACAACCAGGCTATAGAAAGAGAGATACCTGGGAAAGATTGTTGTGGTGTAGGTGTAGGTCAATTCAGTAATATTATAAGTAAAAGTGAAGTCTGATAAGGTAGATTTGTTTCAGATGTAGGTTACTGTGACTCAGTAAACTGTCTTGTCTTTAGCTCTAGTCTCTACTCCAAAACACTGAGTTGTAGCTTGAGAAGAGTCAGCTCAGTTCACTTGAACAAACTGTTAGCTAGCTAACTAGCCAGCAAGCTAATTTAGCAAAACAACCAATCTTAATGTTAACATGTGACTATAGCCACTACTCGCACTAGTCTCTACTAGATAAGTTAGCTAGTGTGCAAATCAGATGTTTACAACAAGACAGTGATGGTTAGCTGACCAGATACTATGGTTAGCTAGCTAACAAACTGACACATATCTAAACACAAAATCAATAAGATGTATCAGTGATGAAATGATCAGTTCCCAGTAAAAAACTGCACAGAAATTAACCACGTCTATTCAAATCTACTGAGTCGGCCAAGTTGTAAGTTTAAAAAACACAATCAGCTGTTCACAGCCACTGTTGCCCAAGAACTGAGGACCTCCAATATGGCCACCAGAGGATGTCATGTCTTTTGGAGACTAGGGCTAAAGACAACACAGTTTCCTATGTAACAATAATATCAATTTGGAAACAAATCTACCTTATCAGACTATTCACTTATACTAATATTAGTGAATTGACCTACACCCACACCACAACTATCTTTTACATGTATCTCTCTTTTTCTAGCATTGTTGTTATATATTTAGATATTATTTGAGCACATCTAATTCTCCAATAGATCTCCAATATGGCTGCCAGAAGCCACCTGAAAGCCCTCTAACATATGTATTGCATGTATGGTGCAGCTGTACAAGGGAACATGATTCAAGGTGTAAGTGAGTATGGAGGAGAAACAAGGTAAGCTGGGCTACAGTCTGATCTATAGCTTGGAGGTAGAAGCTGTGCCTGAATAGGTTAGTCTTGGCTCCAATGCTTCAAAATCATTATACTTCATATCCAGATCTTAAGCTTAAAGATCCATTATTAGTGTTATTATTAATATAATTTTTTGTAATGTGTTTTATTGTGATAATTACACAATAAATGTAGTCTTGCCTGCTGGCTAAAATAAGAGATCCTCAGGCTTTGCTGTAGGAAATCAAAGAAGAGCGCTGCTACAAAAAATGCTGTATGAATTCATGGAAAATCCCAGTGGAACTCTTTAGGTCCTTCATGATTAGAAGAGAAACAGAATCTTCTTACATTTGCTCCCATGAAATGGATATTATCACACTCCTCCTTACAGATAATTAATTTCAGAGGTGAGGAATTCATAATTCCCAGTGGAATATGGAGAGCAGGGAAATAGCATGCAAGGAGGGAAATATCTCTCAATTGAAGTTCCCCCTAATTATTTACAAATGTGAGCTGGATTAGAGATGTATCCCAGCTACTAGCCAACAGCCTGACATGGAGTGCTCCCATATACCTGGATGCTGAACCGGAGATGTTTATTCAAACATAATTCCCGGAACTTGGGAGGACAAAGGATCTGTATACATAAATGTGGCACTGAACCAAAACAAATGTGGAATCACTGTGTTCAAGGTGTTTCATATTATTAATCTAGTGATGAGCCAAGCTTGATTTGCACTGTGTTTATTTTTGTCTTCCATATTAGGGTAGTGTGCTTCTCAATAGGAGCCAGATGACTTTACATCTTCTGATGTGGTTGAAACACGATGGGACAGGGGAAACACCTAAGATGTTTAAAGGCTAATGAACAGAACCTTGACACCACCAAGAACCTCACAAGAACGTGTCATTGCATTTTTTGTTTTTTAATTAAAGGAAAGGAACTCAAGGGAGAAGCCAAAAGATAATCAAACTATTACTAATCATGATTCGATATTGTTAACCGTGTTAACAAAACAAACACTGTTAGGATGTTGCCATGCCTACAAATACTGGGTGTCCTTGCACAGTTTTGCTGCTAAAGGTAGACATTTGAAGGTGAAGCCTGTTCATTCTTGACATTCTGTTCAAGGTTTGAAAATGTTTGGAGATTTGAAATGGCCGGAAAGGATGTCTTGAATGATAAAGGAAGACGTTATCTGATTACCACTGGGACAATTTGCAAGACTGGGGACGAATATAACTCCGTGCAAGATGCCAATTCTTAGTTGTCGACCATCCAAGGGACTGTTGTAAAGCCTTCATGGTGTCATAGAAGCTCGCTGTAGAAAAAAAAATTTGATTCATAATTATGGGTTTGATTAACAACTATGCAAAAATGGCTTGCAAAAGGCCTCCTTTCCCCATGTTGATCACAGATTTAGTTTGAAGTGGAGCTTGCTTTTCTGAGCTTCTAACCTGCAGTCGTTCAGGGAATAGATGGCTTTGATGAAATATTTATTCAGATATAAACACATGGGCATACATGCCTACAATGTATGTAAATATAGACAGTGAAAAGTATGAATAGGGCACTTGCATCATTAACATTGCCCTTTCACTTATTAATTCAATTGAGCTCATTCTTTTATATGTGTTTTTTGAAAGTTCACTCACTTTTGAGTTATATCCTAGTATATCTGAAACTTTCTATGTTAGAGTGAAATACTTTCTTTTCACAGAAGGTCAAAATGCTAACTCTTTCAAAATGTGATTAATTAAAAGCATGAGTGCCAATAATTCATTAAAAAGTGACTATTTTCATATCTGAAATGGCAAATGCGTATGAAATTAGGTTGGTTTTAAAATGAGAGGCTGGGTGATAAGAATTATTTATATTACGTTTTTTGACAAGAACAGAGACATTTCTCAGTTTGGATGAAAATACTTTTTAATTGTTAAATGAATTCCAAATTATTTTGTCTACATTCAGATAAAATGTTTTCATTCACTTCTCATTCACTCTTCAATAATTTGTCAAGCAATATAAACTCAATCAATTTATTTCAGGAGTTGCACTGAAGTCATGCCAGTTTGATATGGAAGCCATCATGAATGCAGCATATTGTGTTGGCATGTAATGCATTTAAAATGCAATACTATGACAAGGCACGCTCTTGGTTTATGTCTGGGCAAAATAGGAACATTTTGGTCTCTCCTTGGTTCACTTCTAAAACATTTTAAAGGAAACTGAACAGGAAATCATATAATTGGAGCAGCACTAAATGCTTTTCTCCCATAGCCTGCTGCTCTTAAGCTGGCCCATATGGATGGCTACTGGGAATCTGGGGCCAGAGAGGCACACATCTGCTGACCAGGGTTAGGGAGATTACTTTCAAAATGCAATCTATCACACATTACTCGAATACTCAAACTCAGTAATCTGATCTGATTACTTTTTGGATTACTTTGCCTCCAAAATCCATGGAATATGAAGTTCAACTGCTCAACTGAATTTGAATAGTCATACAATCATTATCAACCATTTATCATGGCATGTAACATAATGCTACTGTTGTAATCTAGTATATTCTAATATAAATAACTTCTTCCCCTTCATGCATGTCTCTGTGTAATTTAACAATAAATCACCAGAGTATCTCTAATCTGATTACTATGTTTATTCACTGTAAATGATTACTGTTACCTTTTTCAGACTACTCTACTCCTGTTACATGTAATCTATTACTCTCTCCTTGCTGATGAGGATGCTCTGGTCCTCCCCCTCTGGTCCTACTGGGAGTAATTCATTAGAAAACTGTGATGAGTGAACTGTGATAAGTGGACAGAGGTCGACCACCCAGTACATGAGACTGAGTTGGAAGTAAAACACAACAGCGCTTGAAGTTGGCTCAGCAGGCTAAGGTGCGTACTACAGTATGTACAGTAGATGCAACATTGAGTTTGAATCTAGCTCTAGCTAGCATCATTAGTGAAGTCCAAACCGCATTCTGTTGTTGGTGTGGTCCTAGCTCGTGAATTGGAGCTAACTAGCTGAGGTTCAGGAGCAGGGCCACACCTCAACTCCATCTCTTCCTGCCTTAACCTATAAAGGCCTACCTGCCCTGCACCCGTTTGTTCTCGTTCTTCCGTGCACAAAACGCCATAAATCGTTCATATAGCCACGTAAGCTTTAGTATTCTAATATCACCTTAGGAACACTAAGGCCTCTACTCACCTCCCTTCGCCTCACAAGTTCCCATGGATCGTATTTCTCATAATCCATCCGACAACGACCTTTTCATCTGCAGACCGTACAAATACATCCCCTGTACTCCTGCATCAGTACTGTACTGTACTCCTGGTATGGCCGAGAACCTCTCGGCCATACCAGAGACTCAACCAGAATGCCATCCACATGCCAACGCTCCTCCCTGGTCTGGAAAGACGTGTACTCAACCGCCGATCTGTCCGGTCAGTCATTTCCATTCCTACCGGTCCCTTTTCTTCATTCTCAGCAAGAGTTTTAATCATCCTTCCCGATGAATCCTCGAAATCCCAGGGTTACTCCTTTAGATGAGGGAATAATTGCGGAAAATGTCCCAGAGGACAAACAACTCAAACAAAAGTATTCGTCACTCTTCCCCAACTCCTGTGACCTGGGACTACTCGCCGCACCTACGCAAGTGCTGTCACTGGCTCTCAATGCACTCAGAGCCGCCACTCTCATGCTCCAGTTAGGTGTCCTTCAGACTCTCTGTCTTCCAAAAAAGTCTAAAAGGACAGTAGATAAGCACTTAGTATAATCGATCAAAGAATAAAGCCAAACTATTTAAAACTGTCACGGAGTCTGGCAAACAACAACGCTCCCCTCGTCAGAATCAAAACAACGCAGGCAATCTTCCGGGTGGCATCATCACGGCAAACACAGTGCACCACAACGTCATCACACCAAGAATTAAAGGCACAATACCAAGTGCAACAGGCGTAGCTAACTTAGCCAGTCCTTCCCCTCCAATTCCCAATACTGGCACCGGGATGCCAGCTACTGCGAATATTCCCCCATCCCTCTTTCAGCATCACAAAATTCAGCTACCAGCTCGGGATGCCGGCCACAAACATTATTCCTCCTACTTTATCAAAATCCAGTTACCGGTGGGATGCCAGCCACTACTATCATTTTCCCCACTATAATTTTCCCCTTCAGCCTAATGTCGCAACCAGCACCAGGATGCCAGTTCCATCATCCGCTCTTCCACCTATTTCTCAGCAGCTTCTCTCTTCGTTCTGGGTTCCGGTACCGGGATGACAACATCCAATCCTCAACGTACTCTGCCAGTATCTAACCTCCCGTCAACAGCTCAGCCTGTCACTCGGCAAGCAAACATCCACAACTTCCCTCTCTTTCAAGGTCCTTCCTATTCACAAGTCCACTGGAGTGGGGCTTATTACTCTGCCGTAAGATTCACATTCTGTTGCAAAAGCAGCCCCAAACTCATCAATACGCTCTCCAAAGCATCGTGCTGGATTCTTACCAACAACCACAAGATTCCCTATCTCGTCCATCTTCTCGATGATTTCCTCATCATATGCTCCCTCATTGCCTCCAGCCCATGGACTAGGTACACTAACTTCCGTCTTCTCGGATCTCGGTGTCCCCCCATCCACAGAGAAATCAGAGGGTCCCTCTACCTCCCTCGAATTCCTCGGGATAACCCTCGACACAGAATTATTCCGAGCTTCGTTGCCTATTGAAAAACTCAACCGAATCATTCTACTGCTCTCCAACTTCCTCCTTGCATCGCACTGCACCAAACGTCAACTCCTCTCACTCCTCGGTCACCTCAACTTTGCCTTGCATATCATCCCACAAGGGCGCTTCTTAATTTCCCACCTGTTAACACTTGCATCCTCAGCTTCCTCACTCCTTGACACCGTTACCCTGCTGAACTCCATCTATGGCAACACCTCCTCGCCAATTGGAACGGCATAACTTTCATTTACGAAGACCATCGGACACGTCCAGCTCTACACTAATGCTGCCCCTTCTGCCTGTTTTGGGGGTTTCTACAGAGGGAGATGGTTGCCCCTCTTCCGCTCTTCATGAAATCTACCCCATCATCATCGCCGCTCTTCTATGGGGACACAAATGGTCTAAGAAATCCTTCACTTCAATTCACTGCCTCAACCATAGGATTTGATCTGTCTCGTCACCCCTGCGTCTCCGACCTGTCGTTCTTTACTCACGACATTCTCGTCTTCTACTTCAGACCAAGACCAATCAAACCGGCCAACTGACCCCTGTTTTCTACTTCAAATTTAACCCATCTTTAAGTCCTTTCAAAACCCTGGTAAACTACCTCCATCTCAGAAGATCTCAGAACGCTGCCCCTTCTGATTCACTTTTCATCTCAGACACCAGTCATGTAGCTACCCGCTTCTGGTTCCATTCTCACCTCCATGTCCGGAATCTCACCAAACCACTTCTCCGGCCACTCCTTTCATATCAGAGCCGCTACTACAGCTTCCCGCAGTGGAGTTCCAGATAGGCTTGTGCCGATCGCCGATCGGATCGTATATCGGCGATTGGAGGGATGATTGACGATTGGTTTTTCCTGCCCGATTCGATCGGCCAAAAAAAACACAAAAAAAAGCAGTACAGCTGTCAACGTAACAGTTAGTGCGACGTACAAAGTTTGTCAGTGAATAAATACTCCTACTCTATTTAGAGATTCTGGTAGAGTGACATTTTCCCCCGTGAGCCCCATTAATCAGCATGAGTGACGAGTGCATTTTAAATCCTTAATTACAAATCAGTTCGCCGTCTCTTTTCCATGGATCTGACACCCTGCATCTCCGTTTTCCATATGCCTGATAACCACCAATACACTATCAACAGTCATCAGAGAGCATTGTGCAAGGCAATTCAGTATATAACTAGTAATCAGCTAACTCACCATCAAGTAGCATTATAACGTTATTTACAGGTGGGACGTCCGTTTCCACCAGAGTCCATGTGAAGAAGGACGGAACAGCTACTCCTCTTAGAAAGTTATTTTCTGGTCCTTGAATTAAATCAAGGAGGAGTAAATCGCAGTAACGCATGGCTGTATAACTCTCGGTTGTATAGTGGCAGTCTATGA
>OMLI01083861.1:0-10046 GCA_900302605.1 Rondeletia loricata
AATGGGTAACCTCTCCTCCTCTGCACTGACCCTGAGCACCGGAGCCCCTCAGGTCTGCGTACTCAGTCCCCTCCTGTATGCCCTGTTCACACATGACTGTGTGGCCACGCGCAGCTCCAACACCATCCTTAAGTTTACAGACGACACCACCATCCTGGGTCTCATCTCCAACAACGATGAGACCACCTACAGAGAGGAGGTCAGCGTCTTGGCAACATGGTGCCAGGACAACAACCTCTCTCTCAACGTCTGCAAGACTAAGGAGATGATCGTGGACTTCAGGAAGCGACAGGGGGGGGTCACGCCCCCATTCACATCGATGGAGCTGAAGTGGTGAGAGTCTCCTGCTTCAAGTTCCTCAGTGTGTTCATCAATGATGACCTCTCCTGGTCCAGGCAATCGGACGTGGCAGTAAAAACTGCCCAAAAGTGCCTATACTTCCTGTTCTCGCTGCTGCCCTCTGGTAGACGTTACCGGAGCATCCGGGCAAGGACTATCAGACTACCAGACTGTTTGTGAGGCTTCTCAACCAGCAACATAAATCTCAGTGATCACATTGATCACCTCAATGTATGCTCTGGTCACTTCTTATGTACATTAAATGTACATTACCACAACTCAATGTACATATCCATCGGCACTCCTTCACCTCATATTTATCATATTTAAATTAATACTCTTATTCTTTTTGTGATCTCTTTTAAAATATTTTGTGATTTTTTTTTTAAATATTTTGTGATCTTTTTTAAATATTTTGGTGTTCTTTTTTTAAAATATTTTGTGATCTTTTAAAAATATATATTAATTTTTTATTGTTTTTTATGTCTACAACGTAGTTGTTGCTTGCCATGTCCTAAGAATTTCATTGTTCAGAATGACCTTGTGTTATACTGTGCACTTGATAAATAAAACACTTTGACTTTGACTTTGACTTTGTCTCAAGCAACAAGCTTGTAGTAAAGTGATTGCCTTGCCATCGCTGGCTGTGTTTGAGTTGGATTCAATATTGCATTGGTTGCATGTCACTTTGCTAAAGTCTCTTCTAGCATTGTGGAGATATCATTGCAAAGTTTCTGACGCGTGACTAATTTGATGCTGTCACCAAATTCCAGGCGGACATGTTAGATTTAGGGGGGTCAGTGGAATAGTCTGGATCGAACCCTGAGATCTGTATGTCCAAAACACCTGAAATCTTGAAGACATTAAAATTCATATTTTAGCCATTTTGTTGATGCTCTAATCCAGAACAATTTACAATTAGTGAACAGATAGGGGTTCAGTGTCTTGCTCAGGGACACATGGCTGTTGATGGACACATGCTGTTGCAGGGATCAAATCTGTGACCTTAATGTTACAGTACTGGCCACCCTGGCACCCAAAACAACTCTGAAAATGGACTTCCCTGCAGGTGACACTCAACACATTGGCGAGTAGTTACCGAGGCGGGCATTACCTGTGATGAGGTTATCCACCAGTGTTGTGGGGATGCAGAAGATGCCCACCAGCAGGTCACTGACGGCCAGGTTGAGGATGAAGAGGTTGGTGACTGTGCGCATGCGGCGGTTTCCCAGCACAATTAGACACACCAGGATGTTCCCCACCACCATACACAGCAGAAAGATGAAGAGGGAGACCAGGATGTAGCTGGCAGCCACATGCAGAGAGTGCTGATAGTAGGGGAAATAGGTAATTTTGGTGGTATTGGCATCATCAGGGCCATACAGGCTGGTGTTAAAAAGAGCTGCTGTGGTGGCTAATCCCTCCAAATCCATCCCTTCCTTCCCCTTGTTGTCCAATATCTCCATCCTTTGTGTAAACAACCACTGCAGTAAAAATCTGATGGTGACAAGGAGAGATCATTGAATTTGGAGGCAATATATCCAAAACATCTTACCTGAATGTTCACTGCTTAACATTTGAAAAACACAGGAGATTACTCCCTCTAAAATGGTTCTATGGCTAGCATGAACGTAAAACTCACTGGAATATTATTACCTATTATGGAGCAGGAAAAACGTTTCTCTCTTTGATTATTGAAGAGTATTTAATGTTTTCTGAATTAGATTAAACCCATCCATAGATATAATATAACACGTCAATGATAAGTATGAGCACCTAAAGAGAGAAACATAGAGAAGACTTGATGAGGTGGCCTAGTGTATGTTTGCTGTATTTGTCTTCACGTTTGAGGGCTGTAATTACCTGTATCAACTTCCGGAACCAATTTCCCCATTTGGATCATTCAAGTTTGATCTAATCTAATCTAATCTAATCTGATGACCTCAGAGACACTGAGTTAAAAAAAGGACTTCGAGCCACCCGTGTATCTCTCTCTATAGATATATACTGTATATATACAGGTCAAGAATAAATAATATTTCAAATCAGATTTTCAGTGGTATTTCACTTTGATGTTGTGGTCAGTAAGTCTCATGTGAGCCAGTCTTCTTTGACTGACAGTACAGAGTTATGAAGTCCACTAACCACTAAGCTTTTCATAGATTCAGCTACATTGTGCTGTGCATTATGACACTGTGGGCCTAATATGTGAATAACACTGAAATACATTGATGAACACGTTATATCCTCCATTAATTATCTGACACAAAGGATTTGACCCAAAGCTATTTCTATAGAGAAGACTTGAATAAAAGCTATTTCTAATGACTTGCGCCATTGTGGCAGTGGTGGATAATTAAAGGATGGACGTTTTTTGTGTTGATGTTGAACCTCCTTGTCAGGTACAAAATAGGCCCATTGGAAAGGTTTCAAATATGATTTTCCACTACGTGAGTGCACTCTGCCATATCTACTGCAGTACGTTATGCTTACCAAACATGTTTGGGACTGGCCCACTTTTAAAGGGTGCTGACTGGTTTGTTGCAAGTGAGAACTGCTCATTACCCAAATGAAAAGCTAAAGGGTGCTAATACCACACCACACCAATTATAAGCCTAACATGGTTACAGTACAATACTTTTGTAATGGAAAAACTCTAATCATGCGCTGGTTGATGGAAACCAAGAAAATGAATCTACAAGATCCACTTCACTTAATAAGAGGTTTACAGAAGACACCCCTCTTGCCAGTAGGTCAGAGGTCATTTGAAATTAACATTCAGTCTTGCATACAAATAATGTGTTGTGTTGAAGGATGTGTAGTTAAATTGTGGGTTATTAATATATATATATTAAAATATATATATGAATGAACCATCTCAAAATAGATTGATAGTGTATAGAGTCTGCATTAGCTAATTAATTTATACAATATAAATATATTTCCAAACATATTTTTTCCTATTCAGTGAATCATTTTGAGACGCCCTTGTCCCTCCCCCTTTCCAAAATCACAGAGTGACCCCATGGGCCACTGAGAATTATTATTGCTATTATTACTGCTTCTGAGCCTTAAGCAGAACCAAACCACCTTCTATGATTTGGGTCATTCTGTGCTGTTGATTTTGCCAGTTGAGGACAGATATTATGTTATTTTGTACTGCCCAGTTATTTGAAGGAGCCAGTTGCCAGGTGACAGACCTCTGGCTGATGGTAACAACTGACAAAACACCCCTTGTGGTTGTGTAATTAGTGTAACCACAGCTCTCCAGTCACAAATACATTGCAAATGAAGAAGAAACAGTGTAGTACGTGCATCCCAAAAGCTCCATAAATCACTCCTCCTTTCCTCCACTATCTCCTCATTTCCTCCATGACAGGAAGTATTTTCAATGTTGGAGGGGATGACCTCACTGTGACCATGACATCATTGACAAAACTTGAGAAATTAGTTTAACATGTACCACTCCAATTGTAGGGTAATTATGCCTATAGGCATAAGGGATTATGATATGTAGGATGGGCTTTTTATTCCAATATCTCACAAAAGCAATGTTGCAAGAGTCTAATTTGTCAGAATTGGGCCCACTAAGAAAATGTATTCACCAATGTAAGCTGAGGTAAAAAGTCCATTCATGAATGTGTGTTAAGACTACACAGACCTATTGCATAGCCCATGTTAATTATCAAGTGAACATGGTCAGGATGACAGACTCTCAGCACTCCATGGCACATGGCTGCCTATCTCTGATGTAGAGGGATAACACAAGCTTTAATTACAACCTTACACCCTGCACTTGTACATTTGAAAGGCAGCAGCTTGTGGAGCTGCGAACACAAATACCAGCATTTCAAATCCTCACTCCCACCTCAAGGTGACAGTGGATGGGCAAAAACATGTCCGTCTTCCCTCTTTAGCAGTGGCTCTCAACCATGTGCCATGGAGGGCCGAGAGTCTTCAGATTTTCGTTCAGTGAAATCACCTGCTGTAGTGTTTGATTGGAATGAAGACTGCAGACTCACGGCTCTCCTTGGCACATGGTTGGACACCACTGTTTTTGAGTGTAATCAGAACAAACCACAGTGCTGTTTGACCAATCACTGACAGAGTGATTTCCTTCTGTTCAATTACAAGGGAAGAAAAACAGAAATTGAAAGAAAAACAAATACACCAAGCAAAGTTCACTTCCATGTTTTTATTCATTATCGCGCAACATAAAACAATATTGTGGGTTTTTGCCACATACACTATGTATTCACATAATACACCATACAGCTACAAAGAGAGAGACTGAACAAAAACACTTTTTTACATACTGCATACTTGACATGAAAAAAAGAACCAAGAACAATCCTAAAACTCAAAAAGGAATGTAGCTGCCAGTTGTGTATTTGTTTTCATTTTTTTGTATGGGCCAGGGTCTAAGTTTCTACCCCAAATTTGGAAAGTGTTCATTAAATTAAGTGTTCAATAAAGACTTGCTCTGACAGTGGGCCATACACAGTGAGGTGTGTGTGTGTGTGTGTGTGTGTGTGTGAGTGAGAGAGAGTTAGACAAAATATACAAGGTGTTAAGATAAAGAGTGAGGGACTGAGAAAAGAAGTGCATGACTAGGGAGAGGAAGAGGGAGGCAGTACACAATTGCTATTCTTGTATTGTCAAATATCTTAGCATTCCCTTAACATGAAACTGTACAACATACTCAAAAGATAATTTCAATAGCCTTTGGTACGTATGCTGTACCTAACATTAAACCCAGATAACAGTCTTAATATTATATGATTCTATACCTCATTGAAATGAGAATAAAATACCTTTTCAAGTACAATGTGGAATGAATATCAATAGAGAATGTGTTTAACTGTTTGAGTGCTTCCTCCCTTCCCCCGAAGGAGATTTAAATTCGTAGCGTTTACAGTCTGGTTGTAACAAAAGACTTTTCATAAAGTCAGCACCAGGGCAGCTTCCAATCCTGTGAAACTGCTTTAATCAAAAGTATAGTTCTCTTGACATTCTAAGAGCTCAGAAAAATATTCGCAGTAATCATTTATCCCTCATATTTTCCACAGTGAATTTAAGGTGTAGCGTCATAGCACCAGCTTACCCACCCCACCTCTCAGTACGTGCTTGGGAGATGGACGCCTCTCATGACAATCATCCACCAAACTCACGTGAGACATATAGAAATTTACAAAGTTACAAAGAAATAATGTACAGTATATGCTCAGCACCCATTCTTACATAGATCATAAATATGACTGAATCCATTTATATTGTGTGTGGAATGTGGACCATGCATGATGGTTATAAAAATCAGCTTAATTGGATGTGTGACAGTGTCCAACAAACCAAGGAACCAGACCTAGGGATGGCCATATATACCAGTCCCAGCCCCCTGCACCGGTCAACTACTGTGGTCATGATGTCTGTGTCAAATAACGAATCATTACAAACTAACTACCTGGTATCTGGTGTCTTCCACAAGGGCGTTGTACATCCTTACCTCTATTGTTGATGATGATAATAGACACATTTAAACAAGTAGGGAGGCAACCTCTTACCTGATAGTCTAGCACAAAAGATTTCTGGGCTATTCCTCACTACACTTTGGCGACCGAATCACCTCAGACTGATTCTGTAACTACCAATATGCTCCGAAACATCCCCCTTGCATACGGTCCTACACATGATCAATAGCTGGTTAAGCTATCAAGTGCAACTCTACTGATATGCAATAGCATACATACCAGGTTTTCCTTAGCTTATTGATAGTGGATCACTGTTGTTGAGTACCACATAACTATCATTTTTGTGTTTTTCTTGCTTGAATTGAAAGTTCACATTGCTTTTAATGTGATGAGTGAGTTTCTCTTGGGCCCTTGACACCTGGTAAAAGCCATTGTATCATTTCCAAAATGTATAGTTGTCAAACGGACAATGTTTTCTAAATTCCTGAAATACATACTTTTTGTAGATATGTGGTTTTGGTCGGACAACTGCGATATGGGGGGTTCTCCAATTATGATGACAGTCATAAGTGGGCATTTCTAGTGTGGCTTCAGGTTGTGTGATTGGGGAAATCCGTTTGTTTGAGAAGATGACAGGTTACTGTCAGAGTTATACACTGACAGGGAGGTACAGTACTTATGAAAGCAAAACAGCAGTGTTACTAAGTACACATTTACACACAACACATTGGGACCAAGTGTTGTTTGCTGTTGTTCAGGGCTGACAGAGAAGACTGGACTTCAAAATACCCCCCAATCATTCATGATTTAGTTATTATTATCCCTCACCAGTTAAATAATCTTACCTAAATATTTTAATATTTACATTTTTTTTATCTCTCTCTTGAGAAAAACAAAACAAAACTAAGCTTCAAGTTGTCAATAATTGTCTCTTTCTTTTTGTCATTAAAATCAAGATTAAAAGTGCTTTTATAAATCTTTTCTTCTGTATGTACAATTTGTATTAGCTATATCAAACAAAACAAGACAAAAAAAACAATAACATCAAAGACAATCATTATCATCATCACCATGTAATAAATAAGAGTAAAAAAGCGAATTAAAATGAGTGTGGAGATCGAGAGCACACAAAGGGTCATATGCATGATTCTCTGCCCTCAGTAGCGAGTTGTGATTGTGACCAGTGTCTCTACAACATGAGGTAGAGAGCTGGAGACCCTCTGGAGAAGCACCAGGGTCTTTCACAGATGACCGGGACCCTGGCCCTAACAACCACCCAGCAGCCAGGAATTAGCCTGGATCCAGCTCCATCTATCGCTCATTTTCATTTTCATCGGTGTTTGCTAGTAATCCATGTGACCACTTGAATGTCATCATTCGAACAGTCACATGGTTGATGAAGGTGTATGAGAGAAAATGAAAATCAGTAATTCATGGGAATCCATCCAGGCTATGAAATAGTCTCTCTCTTTGGCTCCTCTTTCACACACACATGCAATTGTGCCGTCTTCAAACCCAGACACGCACGCGCACGCACGCGCACACGCACACACACACGCACACACACACAAAGCGAGAGATCCATTGATTGAATGCATTTTGTCACCAATTCCCAGACACTAATCTAATAATCCTGACTGCTTTGAGTCTGCTATTATACATAGAGTCTACTTTCAAGCAGGGATTCTCTGTGAATAGCACCGCTATGTTATAGAATTTCACCTGCTGTGGGAGATAAGCTCTCTCAGCAAAGCCCTGTACAGTGTACCTTGACTGAGACAAAAGGACTTTGCCACGCTAACTGCAAAAACCTTATGGAAGGAACCAATTCTTAAGCTCAATGACAGAGCTGTAGTTGCTGCAGTGAGGTCACTTAAGCCCTAGGGTGGCCATTTCGATTCACTGGCTCTGTGGTGACAAGGTGTCTGCAGAAGGACACACCTCGCTCTGCTTGAAGATGACAGCACCATGCAGAGGAAGGACTGTTCCCTTCACAAGTCAAGTGTTAAGGGAGAGCACCAGAGTGTGTGTACGAGCACCAAGATCACTGCTGTCCCAATACCGTTTTCCATTACTGTAACTCAGTCATGGTATGGGTTTTCCAAAAGCATCTTCAGACTCAGTTCATTTTTGTTCCATTCACTTAACTTTGCCTCAGGGTGCTTTGGGGAAACCCATCCATGGTTAATAAACAGGGGGTTAAGATTTCCCTCTAGTGGCCATGGATGGTTAAAGCAAGACTCTGCTGGCTGACAAGAGCTTACAAATGGAACTCAAGTGCTTGTAGATTTGTGTGCGCACCACTTTGAAAAGGAAGTCACTGCTGCCCTCTAGAGTTTACTAGAACATCTTAGGAAGATGAGGAGCACCACTTGTTCCATCTCTGTGTGTTAAGAGCAGACCCGGGTCAAATAGCATTTACAAATAATATTCAGCGCTTGTTTTAGCCTGCTTGAATTACCGGAAAGGTGCAGTTTGCCTCACAGGACAATGCAATGAGTACAGGAAAGTATTTGAAATACAATTTAGTATACTTTTCTTTGAATGACAACTTTCCTGACACTATATGAATTGTCTTGATGCAATAAATCACACCCTTCTGGTACTCCATCTAGGTCAAAATACTATTTGCAAATACTATTTGACCCAGGTTTGTGTAAGAGCACCAATGTACAGCATCAAGTGCCATGAGGAGTAGAGGAATGGAAATCGATCAGAGGTGGAAGTGGAGCACCAGTCGAAAACTGGAGGAGTGTGGGATAGGAGGAGGAGGAGCACATATCTCCTCATGGCAAGAGGAGCAGCAAGGTTTGCTCCCATTCTGATTTAAAGAGGCCTGAATTGAACAACATTATCAAAGATAAATATCTGTATAGTATCAATATAAAGATAGATATCTAAGGCAAGCCTATTGGAAAGGCTTCGTCATATATATGATTAAAATTGAGTTGTTGTCTTGCGGTGCAGAGAATGTCTCCTCCTCTAAGTACAGCTGGAAGAATGACAAAAATCAAAGGGAAAATAGGGTACACGTTTTCCAAACATGGAAAAAGCAATTGTCTGAGTCTGTTTGACTCCTGATTTAAAAAATATATATATAACCAAACACAATCACATCATTAATAATAACATTAATGAAAACAACAATAATAAAAAAAGTCTTCATAATAATAACAATACCTGTAATAACAACATTGACAGTAACAATAGCAATCATAATAATATTGATAATAATAGCAATAATTAGGATCATTAAAATTCTATGAACAAGAAGAAGCAATGGAGTTCCTCTCATGGGAAGAGAGAGGAAGAGCACCACAGGCAGTGTGTCTGTTGGCGCGAGGCCCAAACCGCTGCCTGACATGAGGTAAAAAAAACAATAAAAACATCCCCCTTCTCCAAGTGGACTGTGGAGGGGGCAGGATGGAGAGATACCAGACTTAGGGATGGCCGAGAGACATTCATCCTGCTCATCCCTCTCTCCAGCCCTCCACTGCACCAGTCTGTAGCTGTAAGTCTGTTTGTGTCTGTCTGACCTCAGACAAAGTGGCTGTAAGGCCCAGTGAGGTGGGTGAAGGCATAGGGAGACACAGTAACAGTTGACGTGGTGTGGAGCGTGGGGGCTAGCCGTGTCACCAGCCCCTCCCTCTTGTCCTTGGATTGTCCGGACCCTGGGCTGGCCCCTGCCACCATAGCCCCCCACTTGCGTTTCTTCCCGAGGGCCTTGATTTCGTCCTGGGAGAGGCCGAGTAGAGCGGCCTCCTGCTGCCTCTGGAGGTTGCGCTCTGCCAGGAGCTTCATCTTGGCCTCCCACATAGCCAGGCCGTGCATGGGCTGGTTGAGGTTCTTGTGCTGGTAGAAGACCAGGGAGATACGGGTGGGGTGGGAGCGGTCGGGCTTCTTGAGTGGTGTGGTGGCGTGTAGCTCCCGCCGGGCGCATTCGATCAGGATGGAGCCGTGGGCTGGTGCTACCGCTACCCCGCCGATGTTGGGGTCCAGGAAGTTGTGCTCGCTGTCGGACCACACCTCATCCTCCTCCTCGTCACGACTCTTGGTGCTTTCCACATCACTCTCAGCTGGTCTGGGGTCCCAGCAGGCCTGGTCTGACTGCTGCAGGGCGTCAGGGAAGAGGCGGCCCTCAGGGGCAGGGGACGGGGTGCTGCCTGCCACTGAACCTCCACAAGACTTCCAGGCCTTCTCTTGAAGCCCCAGGGGAGTAGAGCATCGACTCTCCCCTGT
>OMLI01083913.1:0-10284 GCA_900302605.1 Rondeletia loricata
GTGTGTGTGTGTGTGTGTGTGTGTGTGTTTGTGTGTGTGTGTGTGTTTGTGTGTGTGTGTGTGTGTGTGTGTGTGTGTGTGTGTGTGTGTGTGTGTGTCTGGGCTGTGCGCGCGGTGTGGATGTGGGAGGGGTGATGTGCCCCCGATGATGCCCGTCCCTGTCCAGCAACACGGCCAGCCAGCCACTAGCGTGCTGCACACATCTATTGGGCTTTTAGGGTATTTAGGGTATTAAGGTCCAGTGTCACACCAATATGACAAAGCCTGATATCCCAATTCCCTCCTTGCATCGTTTATTATGGCGTCAAATGGATAGGTTTAGGCATGCAGGCCTACATAGGGAGTAGATCTATGTAATGCCATAAAGGCGAGCAAACGTCGTAGTGATAATTGAAACGAGAAATTATATGACTTTGCCTAATTGGTTAATTAGATAATAGAATGCACCAATGGGTGACACTGGGTCAGCAACTGAGTGAGGAACGTTTGTTGGACTCACAGAATACAGAAGGAAATTAGTTAAAGGTTAGGCCTATTAATAAACCTACAATAGACCTAGACTATATTTATCATTTATATTTATCTCCCTCTTACTTCAGTTTTTCTCCCAGGTCTACATAAAACATGTCTAAATAGAGTGCGCTTATTTTCTAGCTTTATTGTTTGTTTAGAAAACATTATGCTTGCCAGTTATTATGTGCAAAAATGAGGAAAGCTTCTCTAAAACATGATGTTACGCTGCTGCTTCCTCGTCAGACGCGGGCTGTCTAGATATATCACTGTCATAAAAAAAGAGAAAATCTTAAAACAAAGCAGATTGACTTCAGCGCGACGACTCTCCATACGGAAGCAGCCCATTGGATGGCTAGACGTATGACGCGCCAACGCGGAAGTGGACGGTCGCCGTAAGAGTAAAAATGGCAGCGCACAGGTGCAGCTTCCCGGCTCTGGTGTTTATTCTTTGTAGTTTGTCCGTGTTTATTGTCGCGGACATTCAAGACACGACCCCCGTTAGTGACCCCGGTGCCACTGCGGTCAACAGCCCACAAAGCGACCCGCAAACAGCCTCCGAAACCGGGGAGCAGACGCCTGAAGAGCCCTTGGTGGAGGAGAGGCGATGGGAAGCGACCGAGGTTGAAGGAGCGACTCCTGATGATGCTGCTGCAACAAGCGACAGCCAGGCCGCTTCTGCTCCCGAACCCGAGCTCAGCCCGTCAGTACCCCACCCTAAAGACGACTTCCAGGAGGAGCTGGTCATCAGACCGCTGCATTCAGGCGATATTTATGCTAGCTTCCAGTTCCGCACCCTGTGGGACACAGACTTCATGGGAGGAAGCAAAGGTAAGTTACTGTTTGGCCGTGATTTAACATGAAACTGTGTTTGAGTCAAACACCGTGGGGCTAATTCATCTGATGCTAGAATGTATCTAGACATCCGTATCATCAATTTATAGCATATAGGTTATTTGCAACTGGAAGCAGGCTTTTGTTCCTGCATATCTGCATTAATCACACAGTTATTGATGATTGTATGGAATTAAAGTGGCTTTCTCTGTATGTGTAAGTAATGAGGGAGAAAGACAGTTAAATCAGCCTCATTATCACCACTCTACACACTTCACTGACACAGGCACTGGTGAACTGTGATAAGAGCAGGCCTAGTACACAGCCCTTTAATTCCAGAATTACCCAGCGTTATCTGTTGTTAATCCATATTCACATCCTTAGACGATACATTTACAACAAACTTTAAAACGCGTGTTGTTATGTTATGTTTCCCAGTCTCCCACTACCGGCTGTTCCCCAAGTCTCTCGGCCAGGTCATCTCCAAGTTCTCGGTGCGAGAGCTACACATCTCCTTCACGCAGGGCTACTGGAGGACCATGCAGTGGGGGCAGCCCTTCCTGCCGTCGCCCCCCGGCGCCGAGCTCTGGGTCTGGTTCCAGGACACCGTCACTGAGTGAGTACAGCCCTCCGTTGGCCGCAGAGGTTCAAAGGTCAAGTGAATGTCCTGCCGTCAGGGTGGGAACACCATGAAACACTTAAACACTGTTAAAAAAAAAACGTCTACTGGCGATGTACCTTGCATTTCTGGGCCCATTTTGTTGTTTTGGCGGTGTGTTTTTCGTATTCCTGCGGGTAACTGGACAAACGTGGACGACGTGGCGTGACGTTGGCGTTTGATAGCAGGAAATGTTTCAGCGATCTAAAACGTCAATGGTAAACGTCAGGTTTTGGTGTCAGTCCCTCAGAATCAAAGAGCGAGGGCTTCTTTCTTTCTTTCTAGAGCCGCCATTTTGCACCGACGATCACACAGGGTGAAATCCATCGTAGAAGAGGCAGAGATACCAATTTCTCCACCGACAGTAGCTTCAATAGACCAGAATGCAATGCAGCCACAAGACATGCTGTGTTTATAGACCAAATCTGTATTATAAACCTAAACCACAGAAATCCAAAACATAAAGTGAAGATACCGTTTTATTTTAAACAGAAAGAGATGACAGAGATGATACAAGAGCTGAGATCACGTGACAACTGATCTTGAATTTTAATGTATTTTGAAGCGGACAAAGGTGTGTTTACATGTGCATGGAAACGGGAAATGAAAATGCTGCGAAAGACTCTAGTTCCTACAAGTTTAAGTATAATAGGCATAAATAATTCTCCCAAATCCCAGAATGGGGTTTTAATGCAATGTGCAGTCTCCTCATATTTTGCAATAGGACTGTAACTATGTGCTTTTGTCAGGCATTTCAATATGTCTGTTTGTACACATTGAACCCAATTTTGTGCCCTTTTTAGCGTGGATGGTACATGGAAGGAGCTGACTAATGTTTTGTCGGGGATCTTCTGTGCCTCTCTCAACTTCATTGACTCCACCAACACTGTTCAGCCCAGCGCCTCCTTCAAACCACTGGGCATAGGCAACGGTAAGCTTTGTTCCGCACTCGCGTTCCCAGAGCCTCTCTTTGAAGGTAGAGCGTTTTAAAAGGCTTTTGTAAAAGCTAAAGGCGTGATCGGTTACGTAACGGCGCTGAGCAGCACGGAGGCACTATTTGATAATGTCCGGGTTGCATCGCGTCACATATTGATCGATTATTTTGTGTTTTCCACCAAGTGACCGACCACCGCTTCCTTCGCTATGCCACCCTGCCACGTGAGATTGTGTGCACTGAAAACCTGACCCCCTGGAAGAAACTGTTGCCCTGTGGCTCCAAGGTGTGTGTCTATGTGGGCTCAAGCATGTAGCTTATCACATGTCACCCACCCTCACATGTCCCTCCCATCATTTGTCTCTTTCGCTACAGTACACTATCAGATATAGCAGAAACACCTTTAAAAATCGTATTTTAAAATGTTTTGTTTATGGGCCCGCACGTTCTCTTCATAATGAATCCTCTTTATGTGGCCTTGTCGCACTTTTAGTCTGGTCTGGCTGTCCTGATGAAGTCAGAGAAACTCTTCCACAGCAGTTTCCACTCCCAGGCGCTGCACATCAGACCCGTGTGTCAGGACTGGCAGTGCAAAGCCACATCGTGGGAGCTCAGACAGACACTGAACGTGGTCTTTGACCTGCACACCTCCGGACAGGGCAAACGAGGTGAGCAAAAAGCACCGGGGTCCCAAAGGCTTCATCTCCCATTGATTAAAGTTGATCATTTCCGTGTTCTGCATCATTGGGTTGGTTGTGTTTGAGGAGGGCAAGGAAAAAGCATGATGACTCTGTAACTCTTAAATGTTTGTTCCTGCAGAGTGGTCTCTGTTCAAGATGTTCTCTCGGACGCTGACAGAAGCCTGTCCGCTGGCCTCCTCCAGTAAAATCTATATCGACGTCACAGACAATCCCCAGGTTTGATTCAATGAGCTTTCCCCTCATACTGTGCTATCATCCACTCTGACTGACTGTCTGTGTTGTTATTTCACCCCCAAAAAAGAAAGAAGTACCCGCACACTGGAATGATGCTCCCTTGGTGTTTAATTGCAGCAGTGACGTTTCGACATCTACTGGAGCATCATTCCAGTGTGCGGGCGCCTCTTTCTTTTTTATGGATTCATGGTTTAATACCAAGCAGCTGGCCTACTTTTTGGGATGTGCATGCACTACCTTTCTGCTCTTTAATGCAGACTTCACAGGAATAAGTAAAGGAGGACTAGTTGTACCAAACAATCAAACCAATATCAAGGCGGTGTTCAGGGTGCTCATTTTATGAAGATCTTGCATGTCATCCCCTCTCTTTCTGTTTTCCTGTCATTCTCTAGTCCTCACTTTCCAAGAGAACAGAGATGCTTAAACGTTTTAAAAGCAGATATAACGGATTTTTTAATTATTCTTTTTTTGCTCCCCTGGCTGGAGCTGTATCTCTTAGTTTTCTGTAACGCATCAGCATCAACATTATGTATAGAGGTTTTCAACAGTTTTGGCAGAGAGAACATTGATGTCGTGTTGCAGGGGGATCAGTTTGAGCTGAGCCCGGCCACTCCCCTGCTGAGCCAGGCCGTGGTGTTGGGGGACAGACGGACCTATTCTGTCTACGACCTGACCCAACAAGCCACCTTTGGCTCAATGCGCTCCCTCAACATGCTGCTGCGCTGGAAATCCAATGATGGTGAGTGACAATGGCAGAGCATTACACAGCTTTGCGTGCCCTCGGGTTTGATCGGGTCAGGCTGTAGCATTAGGACTGCTGACAGACTGACGCACGCTCAAGCTCTGCTGCAGTAAAATTGAGGTCACGCTGATCTTTAAAGGTGGTCTTTTTTTAAAGTTTAATGCATTTGTACCTTAAATTTAATACAGTAATATTTTTTTCTCCAAACAGCTGCTAGTATGCTTGTAGTTTTACTCCAGTTCAGTCCAGTAAGCTTAATGATTTCAGCCTGCATGTCAGCGTTCAGGGCAGATGGTGACGGTCGCAGCGTGTGTAAAAATCTTGGCTCAATACGGGCTCAGGTCGATCCACGCTTGACTTTTTGGGCCCGATTCAAGCTCTAGTATACGTAGTCTTAATTAAAGGTGCAACAAGTAAGACCATAAATGAAAAAATGACCATAATATATCTGCGGGGGTTTGATAGGGGTTGAAAGGGGTTTGATCAATACCAATGACTCAACGATTACTTCACCAGGTGCTGAGATTTCTGGCTTTCAAAACTCACTTTCCAGCCCGTACTCTGTTTTGGAACAAAAACTCCCCACCCATTGGCATGTCAAGACACTCCCAGAGACCTGTCCATTTTGTTGCAATTCCTTGGTTGCCGCTAGAGGACGATACAAGTCATAGATTACTTAATACCCCTTTAAGTTGGCAAAAATTAGGATGAAAAATGTTCATGCCATTTGTAATATAGACAGCAAGAAAACTAGACTCGTACTCGTACTCAAACTTACTTTTTGAATTAAACCATTAGAAATGTTTTGTTGTCAGACTTCTTGTCTATGCTGAGAAGTTACCCACATGGTTGGCATCTCTCCCACCTCCCCCCACCCCAGCAGGTGACATGCTGCGTCCCCTCCTCCACGGTGAGCGCTACGTGGCTGGGTACGGGCTGCAAACAGGAGAGATTCACACTCTGATGTACAACCACCACCCCTACAGGGCTTTCCCTGTGCTGCTGCTGGACACAGTGCCCTGGTACCTACGCCTCTACGTCCACACCCTCACCGTCACCAGCAAGGGAAAGGACAACAAGCCCAGTGAGTCGCCTGGAAGGCAGGCAGGATGTGTGTGCGCACACAGTTGTACTCAGGTTTTGAAATTAACGCCAAAAGCGCCAAACGCTGGTAAAATGTGTCTTTGGTGGATAGATCAGTAAGGGTCACCTGGCATACTGACTGCTAACGGTTTGAGACGATAACATAACGCTTCAAAATGCTCTCTAAAGTAAATGCAAAATGTCATTTGAATTCTGTTGCACTTCATGAAGAATTATAAACTTGATCCGTTGTATCCGAGTAAGCAAGCTAAGTTAGCACAGTACCTGATTCCAAGCACAAAATAGCACTGAAAACGAGATGGAAAAATGTATATGAATTATTTTTGCCAGTAAAAAATAATCTTGGCAGGTACGCTTTTTTTGTTTACCAGCCATTGGCGGCTGAGCCAAAAAGTTAATTTCGGACACTGCTTGTACTGTACATGTACAGTATACATAAATGCTTATTAGAGTTATCACTTTTCCAAAAATTTAGTTAAAGCAAAACCACTATCAGGAGAAATCTTTTTATTTCTTTCATTATAAATATCTCCCCCTCAAAATTAAAACTGTGTGCATTGCCATGACCATTGTTGACAAGCATGAGCCATGCCTGTTGCCTTCCAAGGTCTCATTTTAACTGCAGCTATTTAAAAAAAATCAACAGCTTCATGAATGTATAATTGCGTTGCAAAGTCCTTTATGCAGTGGCAATGAAATATGCTGCTCTAAAGAGAGGAAGAGTTTGCATTCTAAATTCTAAACTTCTGTGAAGGTGTCCACAGTTAAATCTGCTGTGAAGGGAAAAAAAGTATATAAAACTTTTTGTAGGATTTTGGGGAAATAATATTGATATACTACTAATATACTGATAATATTTTCTTGAACTTGAGTTAAACATATGTGTATGTCTAGTGAGACATCATCCCAGTTTCCCCACTGGGATCATTACACTTTTATCTAATATCTGTGTAGATGCTGCTTTTCACCACAAGGAGGAGGACATGAGTTATATTTACTATCTTGAAGGCTGTAGTGTTTTTGTTTTTGAGGTTTTTTGTATTCTAATTTTTTTGCTCCCCTGGCTGGAGCTTTTTCATCTTTTTTTAGGCAAAAACCTTCTTTTTAATCTACCTTTGTGCTTTTCTTAAACAATAATAATGTTCTTATCAGAGTTACAAGGGTCTGTAGAATAACAGACAAAATAAACGTTAATATTGTGTATGCATGTCACGCGAAGCCACCTGTGTCTCTGCCAGGCTACATCCACTACCAGCCGTCTAAGGACCGTGTGAGACCCCACCTGCTGGAGATGCTGGTCCAGCTTCCTCCCAACTCCGTCACCGAGGTCACCGTGCAGTTCGAGAGGGCTCTGCTCAAGTGGACTGAATACACCCCCGACCCCAACCACGGCTTCTATGTCGGGTACGCATCAAAGACATTTATTTTCAGCAGTTGTTGAAAGGTGAAAAAAAACGAAGATGCACTCACAAAAATTATTTGATTTGAGTGCTTGCCTCGCATGCAGTGTAGAGAATATATACTATGTTCAATATTTCAATGGTGTCTTACTTCCGTAATTAAACATATTTCCAGCTGAAACAGGATGTTAGGGCGAGACATAACGTGGGTAGTTGGACCAGAACAAACATGGAACGTGACTCAGTTCTTTGCGTATAATCTTGATCTGTCGCAATTTCCAGATTCTTCTAAATGAATAAATTCCAGCCACCAGGACATAACCACGGTGTCTTAGGACGCCGCTGTACTGTGTTGCCACTCATGTCTCTTTGAAAGTTGTGAAGTTGCAGGTTTTATATGACGGGAGGAGCGGAGGGGGTGATTGTTCAAAATTCTGTGGTGATATTATTGGATGGAATTTTTATGTACGTCTGAAGTAACCACTAAAAATACACGGTCTTCCAGGAAGTAAAAGTACCGGTAATGGGATTTTGATATACAATTCTGAGAAGATAAACATTTTATTGTTCGGTGTACGTTATGATATGGACAATTAGCTATCAAGGTGAAAAGGTCATTTTCATGTCATTCATTTCGCCCTCAGGTCTTCTGTTATCAGCGCTCTTGTGCCGAGTGTTGTTGCCATGGATCTAAACAACACTCAGGAACGTCCACTTTTCAGCAGCTTGTGAGTATACAGTAGTTTTGTATTCTTGAGCACATTTCTGTGGAAAACAGAGTGAATTTGAACCCTGACCGCTTCCTTGCCGTGCTTGTCCTCCATCACGTCTCCCTTCAGCTTCCCCTGTAAAGAGGAGTCCAGTTACTTTGTGCGCGTCTACACAGAGCCTCTGCTGGTCAACCTCCCGACCCCAGACTTCAGCATGCCTTACAACGTCATCTGCCTGACCTGCACCGTGGTGGCCGTGGGCTACGGCTCCTTCTACAACCTGCTGACCCGTACCTTCCAGGTAGAAGAGCCCAGCCCGGGACTGGCCAAACGGATAGCCAACATCATCCGCAAGATGAGGGGAGTACCGCCGCTCTGAGCCTGGAAACTAACGCCAACTAGCTTGGTTTTTGCAAAGGAAGTTAGCCTTTTGGTGAAACCACTGGTAAACATGTGATATTCAGGGAAGAACTGGGTCAAGCACTGGTCTGGATGTTTTTAAAACGGTCGACTCGAAGGTTTTTGTTTTTAAAAGGAGCATGGGAGTTTCTTTTGAAGTTTAAAGGATTCAGGACAATTTCCTGCTCGCTAAGGGCAACAAATTTAGTTTTTTTCTACTTGGATGGAAAGTAAGGACTTTGTTGTGTTGAAGTAGAAGGAACCAAAGCGTTGCCGTATGTTGCAGTGGTAACTGCATTCGAGTATTTTTCTTTGTTTGTTTTGTGGATGTTGTTCACTGTTTCTACATTTGAAGCCATAACTCTGCTACATGATAATATATTTATAATTCTCCTGAGGGCATTTTGTTACTGTGATAGAACTGTGGTAACATTAGGTTTCTAGAAAGGTGACACTGATATTGCCTCAGACAGGCCGGGGACTCAGACAGCAAAGGCCTGATCACCTTTGGTCTTAAACCTAAACTATGGAGCATCCAGGAGTGCGGAGGACTGCCTGTATCACAGTGAAGCATGCCCTCACTGGTATTGTAGCTTTTACACAGTAGTTACCAATGCATGTGTAGGCCCTAACTTTTGACCAAGAATAAGGTAACACTTTATTTGGACAGTCCAACGTTGACACTCAGCTAACTGCCAGGTGACAAAAAGTAGATGTTCAACAAAGTGTCACTTGCCTATTTGACGCATTTTAATAGATTATGGTAATCCTAACCCTGATTTAGCCTAACCCTAACCCAACATCATTTTAAATCCTAAACTCAACCCTGTTTCTAACCTTAACCCCAGCCCTAACATTAACCCAGACACTGAATATCTAGACTACTTTTCACACTATTGTGAGTATCATTTGAAACTCCGTTTTCAGTGACACATTATAGTCACTTGATAGTAAATTGAGTATCAGCATTGGACTATCCAAATAAAGTGGGACCAAGAATAACACTATGCTGTTATGCTTATCTGCATAGAGCTCCACTCTGTTTCACTTGCTGTTAAAGTAGTGAGCAGTATGGGAATGTGTGAAGAGGTATGGGGAAACTGGGATATTCATTATTGTCTTTTCAATAAATTGACTAAAAAGTAAACATCTTTTAGTAGTTTTCTTCAAATCATACTCATAAAGTACAATGTTCTGAAATGCAGGAGAGCAGAAGCTGTGTTTCCTCTCTGTCTGAGTGCCGACTTTTCCATGTAAACAAACTTGGACCCTCCTCTGGCAAGCTCAGAGAGAACAAACACAGAAGTCTCTGTATTTGGCCAGTCAGCGATTTATCCCCCTTGCACATGTTTGGCACTAGTGTGAGAAACTGCATTCCACATCAGTGATGCTCACGTCTGGTTAGCTGTTTTCTCTCCAGGCAAGTAGGTATACCCAGCCAGAGAGCTTAGCACTGCTAGCACAGTCCTCTTAATCTATTTGTGTTTTTCAAGGATGCATGCCCTGGATGATTAACGGCTCCCAATAATTCACAATAAAATAGTTTGTGATTTGCTCTTCAAATATGCAATTTTATTACTTACATTTACACAATTTTATCACTTAAAAAAGGAAATTCAGCTATTATAAAGATAGAAAGATTTAACGATGTCACATTTGAAGATGTGGGGACATGGGGGTCCTGGTGGCTCAGTGGTCTGGGGCGGGTGCCATGTGGGTGCGACGTCCTGTGTTCGAGCCCAGGAACTTTGTCACATGTGATGATGTGATGTCACGATGTGATGATGTCACTACGCCCAAATAAGGTAATAGCATCAGTCACTCATGATGTCACTACGCCCAAATAAGGTAATAGCATCAGTCACTCAGTCACGGATATTTGGGGTTCTAGGGCTAGACTCATCGTCCAGCCAAAAATATCACAATAAACCAAAAAGGCCAAAAAAGAACATGTGGGGACGTGTTGCAACAATGTTGAAATCTTAAGACAGCAGTTTTTCTTGGCCACATCTTAAAACACAGACTGGTTTGCTACCAGTAAGCACTTTCCATTCTTGA
>OMLI01083918.1:0-10129 GCA_900302605.1 Rondeletia loricata
CTGTGATCACATGACCACACAAAAACACACACACCACACTGCTCGACTCCACTCACATGCTCCACGTAGTAAGTGTAATGTTATGTTTGTTATGACAGGCAGCCTCCTGTTATTTCCTGAATGCTCGTCTAGTCTACATGGAAATGCGGCTCCGCGATCGCCCGTGAAATGGCCAAAATGTCTGTGTGTTGTGTGTTGTGTGTGTGCGCACGCGCATAGCTCAAATAAGGGCATAGTGCTCCGTGATATGCTGAAATTGAGGCTTCTGCTCCGTGATAGGCTGAAATTGATAACAGTCCCGCACGGCCCCAAAGACAAAAATGAAAATTCTGGCTCCGTTAGGTCACCTGGCGGGGAGCTCTTTACATGTCCTGAAAGTTTCAGCGCGATTGCACATGAGATGGCCAAGCTATGGGCGAACAACATTTTCTCCTTCTCTCTTTTATTATAGGATAGGATAGGATGTAGAGCCCGGCTAAAAAGAGAATAAAAAAAACAGCCAAATTACAAAAGGGAAGAAATTGACATGCAAAGCAAAAAGTGACAGGCTATTGACTAAGTCATAGAAAATGCTTTTCTGGATAAAATTTAATTCTATCATTCTATCATTTTCAAATCAGATTTTATTTTGTTAGGCCTCAGGACACAGTTGAAAACACAATACAACATGAGTTATCACACTACATAGGGACAGACTTACAGCATATATTTCAGCTCTGAGGTTTTTCTTA
Organism: Rondeletia loricata; assembly: GCA_900302605.1. Taxonomy (NCBI): domain Eukaryota; kingdom Metazoa; phylum Chordata; class Actinopteri; order Beryciformes; family Rondeletiidae; genus Rondeletia; species Rondeletia loricata. Next base: position 732 of record OMLI01083918.1, read on the forward strand.
GTGATGGGGTGGGCCTAATTACCGTAGTTTTGAAACCTTTTGTATAAACCATGTAAATGGCATGCCATTTAAACATTAATTTTCTAAACTTTACTAATTATATAAATAGGCATTGCTATATATTTTAAATAACCAATTACTAATGTGATTCTTACAGACAACTTTTGGAATTGTTCTGTAACTGATAGACGATTTTCCATTTTACTAGTAACTATTTAATAAACCCTAGCACCCATTCCATAGTTACTTGTAACTATATGTATAGGATAGTAATTTTTCTGTTTTGCATTTGCAAATTAAACAGCTTTGTCATTGAATCTGCATATGCTATGCATTTGTGTTGTTTACCAGTCTCTAGTTATTTGAATTATCCTTAGTAATTATTCCAGTCTTAGGAATCATGTTACTATGCCTACTATTCCAATTCTTAACATAAACAAATGTATCTGTGAGAACTGGAACAGTAACTAATTCAATAATATTACTAGTCCTATTCGTCACTAGCAAGTTTGTAATAGGTTTCTAGTAAGATTTCAGAATTCAAGGACAAAACTCTTTCATATACATCTAGTGAAATATCTAGTAGCAATTATTGAAGGATGACTAGTAGGAAAACAAAAAAAGAATAAACATTTCCAAGAAAGGATTATCGGATTAGTAACTCAAGATAAGTACTAGTATTTAACTACTACTAAAGCCTAAGGAATAAACATTAAAATGGTCTGCCATCTGATGTTGACATTTCATCACCATCTCAGATGTTTTCACTTCACTCATTTTCACGGAGAGAGTGCTGTGTTTATCTTAACCGTTGCATTTCTGAAATGGCATGCTTTCTGCATTTGTTTGAACACAAAACTTCCTCTTCCTGGAAGCTTTGGCCTGCTGTGGGCTCATCAACGACCACAATATATGAAGTTTGGATGGTTCCCATATGGTTCAAAATTAGATTTTTACTTCTAAGAATTTTTTTTTTTAGGTGACTCTTTAAGATTCATGAAAATGAGGGGTAAGAAGAGGAAATGAATGGAGAGGACAATACGACAGATGTAAAGGAAGAGAAAGCAGATGGAAAAAGAACTTGTTGGCAGAGATGAAGTGAGGTGAGATGAGAAAAGGAGAGATCAGAGAGGACTTGAAGAAGGAAGTGGTGGTTAGTAGACTAGTGAGTGACTGAACATATTAAACAAAACAAAAAAGAGGTAAAGAGCAAAGCAAAAGCAAAAATAGAGGAGCTGGAGAATGAGACTAGAATGAGAGAAGACAAGAGAGTAGAAAAAATAAGAGGTACAGCGGAAGAGAGGATGTGGAGGGAAATACTCCTCCGGGATGTGGGTGTTTCAAAAGAACTTGAAATGTCACAGATGGCCTACAGCCTGCAGTCACAATGTAGCTATTGAACCTTTGGTTGTGACTAAGAGAACAAGCTGAGTTTATATCACAAATCTCATCGCTTATGGAGCATAGGTGACGCCTGATGCTTGCTAAAATAAAGGCATGAAAAGGCCAAGATGAAAGAGCGCTCCTATTTCATGGGCGGTCATATTATATGCTTGGATTCCTACTTTTTGAACTAATGCGTGCCGTTTGAGTCACAGTATGAGCTATCAAACTAATGTCTGATCAGTTTTAAAGGTTGATTCAGAAGCTTATACTCAGATCAGTGAGGCACATTTCCTTCCTTTCTGGTTCGTTGCTGGTTTGTTGGAACGGGTACTGGAGCCTCTGGGTTGGTATAGGACACCATGTGACGTAGAAGAGGACTAAGGTCAAAGGATTTGAACGTTTGAGGCTTGTGCTTGTGACATGAATGTGACATGAACAGCGGAGCACATGGTCCCATGAATGACGAGGGTTCACACATCAAACCGCTGATGAAGACTGCCCTGCCTATATTTGGTTTGCCATCTTTGTTTTGTTTTTGCTGATTTATGACACTAAAGAAACTTTGAACAGAGGAATTTTCCCTCAGAGCACAGAAGGAGCTGATTGCTCACTGGGGAGCTTCACTTGTGCTGTCTATTTTCATACAGCGCTGCATTCTTTACCCTGTGCTATTCACCCAGCTCTACTATCTGTCCTGTTTTCCTAGCACATACGCACATGGGGTTTTTTCTCAGTACTTTGAAGGTTAGACAGACATTAAGTAGCTCCTCACGTGGCAATGACCATTTACATTACCAGAGCTTTATTTGACCTTCAATCACACTTTTGTCCCTATAATCATCAGAATTTTTTTACTGCATATTTTGTGTAAAAGGTTTATAAATAAAGAGTGGAGATGCAACACTATTCTATCTAGGAGTTAAGAGTAATGAATAATTTTTACTCATGTCCTGCAATTTGGTAGAGTTGTCAGTTAACGTCTTTTTTCAGAAACGTTATACTATTTGCTACATTTTAGAGCAAATATTATGCTCAATTACATGAATCAAAGAACCATCATTTACTGGTTACTTTAATTTAGCATACAAACATGATCAGTTCCAAAAATAAAATAAAAAATATTCACTTTCAAGAATAACTGGACCATCAACCTTTTGGTTTGAGATGGAGTGCTACCAAGTATAGCTCTTGTGAGAAAAATGAAACGGAATATGAACCTTTATATATGATACTTAGATATTAGCAAATATTTAATAACCTATGCTTACGTAGAATTTTAAATTGTGGACTTTTATCATAATACAATTTATTCAGTCAAGATATTTTTATTTTGGTACATGTTCCATCTCTGATTCTATCCCAGGCGATTAAGACAAAGCAGAATGAGGTACAAACACATTGTATATGCATTTGGTTTTATTGAAGAAGGAAGATATGAATAGGTAGCCTTTTTTAAGGCACCTCAAAAATTTACAACAAAAGCTGAACCATTTATTTATTCAGAATACAAAAATACACATCTCAGTGACTCCAAATTGTAATAAATATTTAACCATGCATTCTAACCATAAAAAGGCACAGAAAACAGTCACTTAGTAGTCATAAAAATTACCAACTACTTTACCAAAATCATCCAGATAGTAATACAGGTGACAACTGTAACATTATATTCCAAATGTGAAAACACAATACACATCATATCATTTAACCTTATAGGCAATAAATATGCAAATATTGTTTATACCTATATATTCTTAAAAATTAAAACTGTGCCATTGTAAACATAATGTAAACAAATGAAACTCACTTCTCTCCCATCGTGTTAGGAACCATGTCAAAGACTATACGTTATCCTGTCCTAAGAGATCCATGCGTGGGTTTTGTTGGTTTTCGAAAACCAGGCAGTTTGCAGCATTATTTACAGACCACTGGAAAAAACTCAGCAAGGGGGAAAGTTGGCAACTTCCACTTTCAATGGAAAATCAAGCGTTCTCTTGACTGGGGTCTGGGGCCAATACACTTCAGATTTACAGAACCCGGCAGACACTTTGGACATACAGATACCATAACCGTAGACACACACAGCTCAGGAACTGAAACAGTGTCAAACAGGAATTTGATTCAGTTCAGTGACTGAAATGATGGAGCTGAAATGGAAGTGAAGCCAAACCTGATGAGCACTGCAGGAACAAGGCAGCTTGCAGCAGATCTACTACTGCTCCGATTATTAAAGCGCATACTAACAGGAAGGCCTCAACAGCTCAGACAAACGCTACATCTGGACCAAAGTGCACTTTAATCCAGACTTTTTCAATAGAATGTGGCTAGGCATAGGCCTACTGTGTCATCCACTGGTAAATAATGAATTTGGATCTACTACATGAGTACAAGGCATAGTTCTGCCCATGAGACTAAGATTTGATAAAAGCCACTTAATTAAATGATCTTTACTCAGGCAGAGGTGCAATTGAATGAAGGAATCTCGAATGTTGGCGATAACTCTACTCAATAAATCAGTGGTTTATAGTAATTAATACCTATCTTTGGTTATGAAGGGCATGAACATTAGAGCATGCATGCTAAAAGCATAGCTTGTCCTTTAAGATTGAAATGGATTTAAAGGCTTGTTGATTTAAGCATGCCACTGTGCAACAATACACTGAATACACAACTGATTGTCGGCATAAGCAATGTTAAAACCATGCCGTTTGATAATGTCACTCAGGGATAGTAGAGATGAGATGTGATACGGTTCCCTCTGGTGGAAGAACAAGGACAACACTTGACTGCTCTTACCTCACAACCCCAGACCCCGAATCACTCCAATTCGGATACAATTTGGAACAATGGGGGGCATGGGGTTAAAACTAGTGTGCTGTGCTAACTTTCAGTAATCATTAACAAATGTAACTAATTCTTATTCTTATTTCTCATTATGTGGGAAGCACTGTCAGGCAATATGGTCATAGATATCACCATATAAATAGAAAACATATTGCTCTGAGCAGACTGACTGTCAAATAAACCAGAATTAAGACCATCATATGAACAACAAATCATTCTGGAAGGGGAGCGGACCTAAATTATCAGAGTTGAAATTACATGATAAAATTAGTTGGCAATGGTAAGGATACAATTGCTGATAGGTACAGTATGCTACTGTTGAAGTACACACGCACACGCACACGCGCGCACACACACACACACACACACACACACACACACACACACACACACACACACACACACACACGATACATTATCGATACATTATACATAATAGCACAACAGTCATGTCTGCCAATTCTAGTCATTCAATGACACAGTCCTACTAAGAGAATCGTCCTGGAAGCACAGAGGAACAAGACTTCAAACTAGTGAACTGCTGGAAGAATTTTGGAGTCAGTAAGAAAAAGCAGTCTGTCTAAGAGTTCAATCTAATCCTCAAACCTTGAGGAGGAGTACATGTACAAAAAACATTTTTTCCCCACTGAGAAACACCACGTCAGAAAGCTGCAGAGCGCAGAGACTGTATCAAAACAAGAGATAAAATATTGCACCATCATTAGAATACAACAGCATTATCATGTACAAGAGATCAGAACAAAATCAATAATCCACAATTGGTGTTATGGTGCAATATACACGATCAAATGTGTAAGCTGTTGACAATGCATACCATGTCAGCAATCTACAAAGGCATTAGACTACAACACCTACAAACATTGTTTGCATACACTGGTATACTGTATATACAGTGCATATATATACAAACAGCATCACATATACAAATATACCCTGCAATGCCACCAATCTTACAGAAACTGACAAGAAAAGTAGTATTCTATCAACATCTCACTTGTAGTTTAAAAAAAAAGAAAAAGGAAAAGCTGCACTTGAGCAAGTCTTCTGCAGGCTGCAGATCAACTGATCTATTATATATTCAAAACCAATATCTAACTCCTATTCCCATTAAAATAGTGTTACTGTGTGAAATACTGAGTGATAAATTGCTAAACGTTAAAAAGTTGAGGTGAACTGTTAATTCTATGTAATGATATGAGGGTTTGCACTTGCATAAAGCAAGAAGTAAAAAGTGCCTTTAAAGTATTCCTTTTAAAAAACTACAGTATATGTGGTTGGCTTCAGACCAACAAATTTACTTCCTTCCTTACTAATACTAATCTCCCTCCCTCTTTCATTAGAATCCATAAGACCTACTAGCCTCATGGTGTAAATGTGTTATCTCTACTAAATAAAGAGTTGCTTTCTGCACAAAGTCTTCAGATGGTTAGGTTTGGAAGTTTCCTGGACATTCACTTTGGTACAGATTTTCACATCAACAGAGAATGTGTCAACTTACAGATATTAATTTCTAATATTCACACCTCATCGATGCTTTTTAAAGTTCTTACGATGTCTACCAATAAAGCACATTTTACACTACATGACTTTGAAAATATGGCACTTGACACAGGTCTTTGACACACAATTACCATGCAAACAAAATAAATAAAAGCTAGAAAAAAGCTTGATTCCGACCAAAAAGGATGCTTTCAGTAGTAACAAATGGCATCGTAATACTTAAGTCATACAAAACTTGTTCAAGTGTTATTTCTGTACACAAAAAAACCCAAGACACTAATCATGCACTTAAACACATCTAAAGTAGAGCGAGCACAGCATGCAAACAGCATCTCACTCTTTCCGGAGACCGCACCTTACAGGTTACCGCCCTGACTGTGATGTTACAGCTCTCCTTATCTGTCTCCATGGGACAGCAGTGCTGCAGCCCTCTAACGTGAGGCAGAGATCCAGTAAGCATCACAAATCCACGTGCTACTGAACTGAACTGGGCTTTACACTAAATCCCACAGGGAACACTCATGGAAGTCCTGGTTTTGCTACTCTGACTTTGTCATCTCGAGTCAACAATATGGTAAGTTGCATACCTGATTGCGTGCCGTGAATGGAAATTAAGTTAGAAATGGCTTTTTGTGAGGATTCATGACTTCCTTTTGCACTTCCACCAACTTTCTCAACTGTCATTTTGGCACCAAAGCACAAACAAACACGCTACCACATCTCCTTCACAACATCTCAAAGGCTTTCTCAACAGACAGACCGAGGGATAAAATCCACCCATCCTTGAATACCAGTCTCTCCCTTCACTGCCTATACGGTGCTCCCAAAGTCTTCCACTGTAGTTAGGGGAACGTTTGTTTCCCCTCTACGGTAGCTTCTGCTTCCGGGTTAGAGGTCAACCATGGTGGCCTTGGCCAGGTCCTTAGTTCCCTGGAGAATTCTCTTCATATGACCCACTTTCGATATCCCCAGATCCTGAGGAGGGACAAGAAGACAGACACAGTAAGAACACAGCCCAGCCTTAGTTCAGCCACAGGTTCTGCAGTAGGCTCCATCTATCTATCTTCATATTATGTTGCTGTGGTTCAATTTCTTTTATATTTTCACATACTGATGTAGTTTTGATGTGAAAACACAGATCTCTGGTTGGAAGTATGATTTAGCATTTGTTTGTAATTACGGTTCTTCAGAACATTAAAGGACTACACTTCCTGTGAGACTTCGAGCGTAACTTGTTTTGTTTACACAGGAAGTGAGTGAAGTTAGCCAGACAGCTAAAGTTTTTGCGCTGTTGATTTGTTATTCTCATACTTTGGATAATGCTTATTGCCTATGATTACTTAACATACTGTATGCTAAAGGGTTAACATGCACAGCGGGCAGAAATAACTAGACACAGAGATGATTTTGGTGCCAATCCTCTCATCTGATATTGGGTAAGGTGACCAATGGACCAAACTCCCCAAAAGTCGGTGTAGTCCTTTAACTTTTTATTCTGGCAAGCTTAGCATATTTGATATTACTGATTTTCAAAGGATCCTTCTCTGTACAATGAGATCGTAAAACTTCATCAGACAGCCTGCTCAAATACCCAAGAGGTGTCACTGGTTACAACTTTAGATGATAAAGCATATATCTATTATCCAAGCAGTAGAGCAAATGAGGCAAAATGAGATGACTGAGGACTTGGCACAAATAGAAAAACACTGGCACAGTCCAAGATTTGGTAAGTCTGTTATTCTGAGTTCATGTCATGCCACCGTGTGACTGCGTGAGTGAGTGTGTGTGTGTGTGTGTGTGTGTGTGTGTGTGTGTGTTACATCGCTAACAGCTTTCATAACAACTAAGGATTGACTGAAGGCTAATGCTTTCATTAGAAATCAGTGTCCATTTGCTGTGCTCTCTCTCCTCGTACCGTACTTGTTTTTACCAACCTATTCAGTTGATGTCCACGATTTGAAATAACTGGTCTGTGATGGATTTCTGACCATTTAAATTTCATGGCCAGACCGCTTTTTCATATGATTTATCATGAATATACTGTAGTTAGACCCATTCGGCACACACAGGTCCATGTGAGGCTGAAATCCCATTCATTGTATCTGTGTATACTTACACGTGCGCGCGCACACACACACACACACACACACACACACACACACACACACACACACACGTGTCACACCACACTGATTTCAAGTCGCTTATGTCTTTCCTGTCAAGTTCGGACTTCAAAACCAGATCAAATATCACACACACACTCCCCGCCTGACTTTGCACCTTTGACACTACCCATCCGGCTGAGCTCGGTTCGGTACATCCCAACCCATCCCATCCCAGCCCTGTAGCCTTTCCCACTAAGTGGAGACAGTGTTAGTGGGTTAGAGCGAGTCTCTGGCACTAAGCGACACTCAGACAGAGGAAGCCAAGCAGAGCAGTGCAGCGGGCAAACAGGAAGACAGCTAACACGCAAAAGACGACAAGAAATAGAGAGACCAAGAGGAGGAAGAGAGAAAGAGTTCATTGTGGGTAGGAGGGGAGGAGGCGGATGGATACATGGAGGTAGTGAGGTGTGGTAATAATTGTGTGTGTGAGTGTGTGTGTACCTTCAGGTCCCTCCTCTCCAGGTGCAGCAGCTCGGAGCCTCGGATGTCGTGGCGGGTGAAGGTGTCCCTGTACTCGCCCAGGCTCAGCTGTTCTAGCCACAAGCCCACCTCCTCTGTGCCCCATCTCTCCACTACACACACACACACACACACACACACACACACACACACACACACACACAAACACACACACACACACACACATAGAGCAGAGCAGAGAGGGGCTCAGAGCGCCTCGCAGGTATACACACACACTGTCACACACCACATACAGGCACTCTCCTGTTTCAGTCAACTGCTTGTCCCATTCTCTCTCTCTCCCTTTCCATTGCTCACATCACAAGCACACAGATGTAAATATGTCAACACACACACACAATCTCACAAATGGGGAAAAATGGTGGTAAATCATCCAAGGAAAAGATGTAAACCAGGAAAAGAGAGAGAGCCTGAGGGAGGGAATGAGGATCAAAGAGGAAGGGAAGAGGGAGAGGCGTGGCGTGGCGGCAGCTGGCGGAAAGAGGAGGGGTTTAACAGAGGCCAAAGGTTGGTCAGAACAAGGCGCCGGCGAATGGCGTTCCAGAAAGGCTGAGGGCATGCAGGTTATCCACCAATCAGAACACAGAGAAAAAGTAGGAGGTAAAGGGAGGCGGAAGCCTGTGCGATCTGCAGGAAGTACAGCCCAACCAATCAACAACCTGCCCTGGAAGATAGAGGGAGGGGCTAACACTCTCCCACCCGATCTGACTGGATCCTTGACCAGAGGCTGATAACATTCCTAACCTATAATATTACAGTGCTGACAGTGGTATAGTGTAACCTAAACCCAGATACCTGTTCAATATGCAGCAGCAACACATTGAAGAGGACCGCTCGCTGCTTTACTTGATCTTACTACGTTCAATATGCGACACATACAACCAAAATCAAACTCAGGAATTTCCATTAATGCCAACTTGATTTCAGTAGGGTTTGTGGTCAAATAACCCTGCAGGCTTTCCCTAGGTGCAGCCTTGTTCTGCTCCTGACTTTACGCCTTCT
>OMLI01083923.1:0-11807 GCA_900302605.1 Rondeletia loricata
ATGTTAAAATATTTTTACAAATTTCGTCTGCCGCTGAGTACTAAGCCATATAAATGTGCTATTAAAATTGAAAAGAAATCGGTAAAGAAATGTGACTGGTAGAGCATTCACCATCAAGTGTCTGCGGCAGCGGCGGATGCGTGACGATCGCTGATCCATAGTATCCCCCGACTCGTCGCCGAGGGATACAATAACTGTCATGTGTTGGCATAAAACCATACCCTCATCCTGATGTTTGCTAGGGTTAAAATCATCATAAAAAATGGTGGTGCCATCAAGTATTGTATGCATTTTTAAGAAAATCCAGTGTAAAACAAGTTCGATATTTTAATGTTTTTGTCGAGCACTTGGACAATGCACAGGTTTGTCAAAGGATGGCAATCTGAACAGTCTATAGATTAGGCTGTTTGCCAGCAATGTTTCTATTTGGCAATTTCACTGGTAACAACACTGGAGGTCTTTTCAAGATCCCTATGAACATGCAATATCAAAAAACAATCCATTACTCAAACTTTGACCTTGTTTAGGCCTGCAAGCCTTCTCTGACCTGAAGTACACTCAGAAACAGCAAAAGCTACATTTAGACAGGTTTAGAGCACATAGTGACCAACCACTCAAAGGCAATCTTTGACCTTGCACTACTGACAGCTCATCTACCCATTCACCCTTTCATCCAGGCATATCCAAACCATTAACAGCCTCTTAACGTATTTTCCCAATTCACTTATCTTTGATATTCATCCACAGATATTCTGTACATAAGCAAGTGGAATCTTATTGTATTTTTTACAGTTAAATAGCTATTGACAAATACTAAACATTTGTTTCCTCATTGGTGTACGCAAACAGTGTCTCTCTGTATTAGCATTTGAATTTGAATGTTTCATGTCCTCATGCCAACTTATTTATGAATTCAACCTTTTATGATTTAATTTATTAGAAGAATACGTTCAAATATCATAGACCTACATTAATACAAGGCTGTTACCCAAAACATTTGTGAAATCTCAGAATATATCACATCAACACTGGAATTGTTTTTGGTTTTTTTCTACTCAGTGAACAACTTATTGTGGCCTGACCCTGGTTTACATCTCACCCTGGACCACCTTGGAGGACTTTCTGGACACTCACCTTGTCAGGCTCCTCAGTGGAGTGGTAACCAGAGGTCAGCAGCATGTCTACTAGGGCTGGGCTGCTGGGTGTGTCAGTGGTCGAGGAGGAGCGTGGGCGTCCAGCCTGCAGCAGGGCTTCATGGGTACTGCGCCGGTGGATCTGGGGGCTACCTTTCTGGGGGGGATCCCCAGTCCCCCCCGCCTTGCTGCGGCGGCTCTGCAGGCTGGTCCCTCGCTTCATCATTGGGGGGGCACCTCGGATCTGCTGCAGAACACGGCTCAGAGCTGCAGGAGGGGCGGAAGTAGCAGGGTTGTCAGAATCCAAAGGGAGGGCCGAGGAGGCAGGAGTGTCCCCTACCTCTGGCCCTACATCAGTGGGCTCAGAGGCAGGGGCGCCTGTGGAGAACAAGGTGGAGTCATGTGGGGAAATTGAGGAGCGTCGGCGCTGTGGCTGGAAGAACTGCTTCAGGCCATGGCCCAACGCTCCCATGTTCTCCAGGGCATTATGGGTGATTTTGGACAAGCCATGTTCTGACTCCGACGCCCTCCTGCCGACCTCCGGCTCCACTCGGCCTCCTGTGTCCGGCTCCTCAGGATTCTGCTCACTACTACCCTGATCCATCAGAGGCCTCCAGTTTCACAGTGAGGGTCTACGTGGGGGTGCAGGGGACTAGCTATGCCACGTCGACACACCCCCTCTGAGAGGCTGGTTGAAAGCCAGGAAGCAGAGGGGATGGCGCTCAGTTGGGCCTTTTGAGCATGCATGCATCTGTGGCTTGGCTCAATGTCATGCTTTTCTACCACAGAAGGAAAATAAAATTGATTATGACATGCAGCGGTGAGTGATGAACATAATAAGCAGCAGCAGAATATAAAACAACACTAAGCAGCATAAACTGGGTTGGCATTGAGACACAGAACTAGGTTTTTAAAAGCTCATTTTAATAACGTAACAAATTTCTCTTGTTCATTTCCTCCAAATTTATCTTTTTCCAGCTATTCATGACTGAGAAAAAAAACCGTAATACAATATTTTCTTTCTACTGAGTGAAATCAGTAGGAATCCCTTTTGGCCAAAGAGCATGTGGCATGTCTAACAGCGCCAACCCACTAGTGCAAGAACACTAAGTCTACAAATTAAACAAGCATTTGAGAACAATTTCTGAAATGCTCCGTTTGTTAAATTGCACATTTTGAAGGGCAGTGCCGTTGGTTGTTTCTGAAATCACATTTCATTGTTTATTTGTGGGCATTTAAGTCCCACTGTACAAAAGGCTATTAAACTATTAAATAGTTGACTAATTACATTTCAGAAAGTATTCATATATGGTAAATAATAAGCAACACAATTGAGTGTCTGGATGATGGTATACAGTGAGACTACAAATAGTGTGAAAAAGGCAATGGAATTCTAAATGGAAAGTGAACGGTATCTAATTCTCATCTGATTGAGGAGTCCAAAGATCCACCGTTGTCTCCTCTTGTACAGCATAATAAAACAAGGCTATATATATGGTGTAAAAACCAAGTCTTTGGATCTCAGATGACAGCTTATATAAAGGCTTTTGCTTTACCAATGTATAATGAGAGAGAGAGCGAAAGAGGAAGTGAGATAGTGTGAAAGAGAGAGAAAGAAAAGAGAGAACGAGAGAGAGACTGAGTGAGAGAGTTCTTACCATCAGCCCAGCCTCTCCTCTTCTGACTCACAACTCAGGATTGGCTAAATGAGGTAAAAATATTACAAAAATCTAATTAGAATCCACTCCATACCTATGGAGAGGGACAGTGTCAACTTACGCCGTCTGCTGGAAAAACAAAAACATCACCATTCATTTTCCCATAGGGAGATTTTTAATAATTGATTATAAATTAGTAACAACTTGAACTTTCATACATCAGACACTTTCAGGCACATCAGCTATGAATGAAACAACTTTTTTTTTGCAAAGGCATAACAGTGTACAGATACTTGTACAAAACAACTACAACCACAGCCTTGCTCCTGCATTGAATGATTGGAGTGGACTGTGCAGTGACGTCATCAGGCTTTGTAGTCCGTTTTTTGAAAATCTCAATGAAAACCATAATGTTGCATTTTAATGCCACCAGATCATTTGAAACACTGACATAACTATGAATTTCACAGGAAATAGGAGTGTAATCGCACATTTTGTTGTGTAATTTGAAATGTGCAAACCATCCAATTAATTTTGATGACCAGTTTTGAGCGCAAACAGCAGGGGGCAACATGACAACTTTCCCTCCCCATAGGCCATGGGAAAGGAAGCTACTGCTGGCTCAGGCTCAATTATAGGCCTGACTCAAACACAAACCTTCAACCCAGTTAAAAGTGGTAATAATGGATGTGTTAAGTACTGCTGCTGCCTGAGTAGTGCTACACCTGAGAGATGAAAAAGCTTCTAAGACGCTGACTACAAGAACTGTCGATGACCTAATGGACCAAAGTCTTAAGAGCCAGCAGTCAGTCAATGCATGATGAGCCATTACAGCCAGAACAAACATGGGCCTTGGATGCAGTGTTATTATATTAACAGAACTAAAACAACAGTGGCACCTACAGGTGTTATCAAAATCTACTTCCCATTCACATCAGTGAAAAGACAAGTACACAATAGCCTACTACATAACATGATAACATTTACTTGACATCAGGTAAGCATGCTAGTTCCATATAGGAACAAGTTCAAGTTCATTTATTTATATAGCCCTTTATCACAAAGCATGTCTCAAACCATGGCATGGACACTGCTCAAACGGCTTTGGAGAAGTCACTGTACTACTACAGTAGCACACATAGGGGGAAAACAGGTTTGCCTAGGAAAGATCCCCCTTGTCCTCCTTTTATCCTAGGCCAACAAATGTGCACCCTCCTTGAATACACACATCTATTCAATGAATTTGGGAACAAAATTAGGGAATCACACTTTGCAGTGTTCCTGCAGCAACTTTTGCCTTTATGTATTCATCATACTTTTTTGATGATTCATCAGGTGACTAAATAAGACAGGATTTTTTATTACTCTGATGTGCAGAAACAGCTTTAAGGCAGTTTACACAGTATCGGGGCTTACTTTTTTTTTGTTCAGGATTTCTTTGGCATTTTCACCTTTATTCAACAGATCAAAGTAGAGACAGACAGGAAAGATTGGGAGAGAGAGGGGGATGACATGTGACAAAGGTCCTGGCCCAGATTTGAACCCAGGATGTCATGTTTACATGGTATGCGCCTTAGAACACTGAGCCACCAGGACGCCCCCATCTGTTCTTACCTGACACCATCTGGTTTGTAACCAAAATATTTCCAAATGACAGATGCTTATCTGTTTTTGGCTACTATAAATGTTTTTGTGTTCAAATTCAAAGGTCAAATTTGCCTGTCTATCATTGATGGGTTTATCCATTCTTACCTAAAGTTTGGATTGATGAAATGCCAGGTAATCATTCAGTTTTGGCCATTCACTACTTTAACTTCAAGCACTAGGCTACTCATTTCTCATACCAGCAACATGCACAGCTCAACTGGTTCTGCTATAACACTGCATGCTTGAATCACATGGAATAACAGATGTAAATAAAGACCAATACATTGGCTGCGGTTGGTCACAGTGCTCATTGTGAACAGCAGAGGAATGTAAATAGGAGTGTTTGAGTATAGCAGATGTTCTAAATTAATTAAATTAAATGTTTACATGTATTTATTTATTTAACCAGGAAAGCCTCATTGAGATACTAGATCTCCTTTACAAGAGGGACCTGGCCATGTTGTTGAATTCTAACAATTATTAAGCATGGAAACTAAAATCTCGATATACGATTATACATGATTAATTACACAGCCCTTAATACTTTTCATATTCTAGCCTTGCATATAAAGACTAGAAGACAAAAAACTTTCTGATGTACCCTGGCTTAGGCTTGGAGTACCCAGGCAAGCTGTTTTATAGGGCAGAGTGCGATGCATGTTTCACTAAGCTTCGTAAAGAAAATAGCCAAAGCCGAAAGTGACAAGTCTGACTATGTTGTGCATGCATTATTTAGCAGACAAACAGAAAAGTGACTCCAAGAGTCAGCACAGCCATTGAGTATCACTTAACAAGCCAGCAGCAAAATCTAGTACCAAAAACACTATGAACTGCACCATTAGTGATGCACAGGTTGACTCATTACCTGCAGGTCCTGCTGTTATATCTGCGGTGGTGGATGAGAAAGCATTTTGTTTATGGGCAGGTGGTGTGGGCAGGTTCAGTAATGAGAAAATGTGTTAGAAAACTCTAGCCAATCAACATCCTTGTACAAAGGCCATTTCATTTTTTTATTTTATTACTGTTCACTTACACTGCTGTCAGTCACTCAGTAGAAATGAGACCCTCAATAGATTATTAGCATGTGCAGCATTCCTTTCCTCTATGCCCCGATACTGTAAATCTAAGCCGACTAAACTGCATTGTCTCACACTAGTTCACTTTTTATTTGTGCCACTACGGCAAAACATCATGGAATCTCTATGAGACATGAATGACATTTTTTTGTTAAACTGTTTAACCAGTGGTCTCCAACCATGTGCCACTGAGAGCCATGTGTATGCAGATTCTCATTGCAATTGCTTTATAGCTCATGCCTGCTGAACGTAATTGCACATCTTGCGGACTTTGTAGTGTTCATGTCATTGATAGCAATGTTCAGGCTATCACTCATCTATAGATCATAATACACAGGTTTGTGTAGCAAAGTCAAACTTGGGATAGTAGCCTTACATAAGCTAGCACCAAGAAACTGTACATCTGGAATTAAAACATCAAACGTTACATGAGGTCCATGCGGGACAAAAAAAACAGTCTGACTGTAGACAGGTCCACAAGGAGAAAATTGGATACATTTGTTTTGTGTAGGCTGTGTTTTATAATAGTAATAATGCAATCCTTATTGATCCCCCTGAGGAAATTATCTTTTTCACAAGGAGGTCAGCACGCAGGGTCAGCTACCGAGCAGCGCTCCTGGAGCTGGTAGGACTTCAGTGTCATGCTCAAGGACACGTCCGCAGGGTAGATGCTTGTTAACACAGGTTCAACCTGGGGGCTTGAACCCGGGTCCTCCAATTGAAGGGTACCCTCCCTGCTCACTCCGCCACCCCTAATATTTTACCTAGGGTTAGACCGTTATTGGTTTGCCGATATAAAATTCTGGGGGAATCACTGATACTTTTAATGCTTGTAACTTTTTGGCATGAACATGGTCAAATTTAAGGACACTGAATATCAGCAATCTGCACAGTTTTTAATGTATTACCCGTAGTTGGGCAGTTGCAGTCATAAAGAATAAAAATTGCTGTTAGATGCTGGTGACTATGCTGACCCATCCAAAACTATGCTTCATCTATGGAAATCACTGCTCTCAAATAACGTACAGTAGGTCTCCTACAGTATTTCCTGATCTTGAATCATTGACCTTAGACAGAGACACACGCAATTCAGCGCAACCATTTGCAATAAGACTTATCCTTATAAGATTAAAACGAAAGATTAGAATCACTAACAAACATTCAACACAGAAATGTAATTACATCCTTCATCCTATAGTCCGATGGAAACACACTGGCCTCATCCTCCTCGAGGCCGAAGGCAAAGTGTTCTCTGTGTGAAGTGGGTCAGCCAACATTCGCCTATCACTCTCTCTAACAGCTTTGCACATGCAGCGTTCCAAGGTCACACCAGAGAGTGTATTTGTGCATGTCTAGTAGCATTTAGGCTTCTGCTTATGCTGAGGAGACATTTATCTTGTTTGCATATATAAAGGCCCAATTTTGATGTGGAGGAAGCTACTTGACACAGTACCTTGTGTTCTTGGGTCAATGCTATTACGTTCAATGTGATCCCCCCCAGCATTCGCACATGTGTCCAAATCAATTTAGCTCTTGTCATCACAGGGCAATAAAATTATGATGGAGGGACACACAGTCTAACTGCAGATAAGCATACCTTTAGTTGTGGTCATCAGCAGATGATCTGTGATCTCTTAACACAGGGGAAAAAATTATATTCCAAGGGAATTTCCAACACCACTTCCTCTGGATAATTTTTCCAAACAAAAATCTGGTGGGATATCTTTCAAACTTTAGTCAGCTGTTTCCATGGACATTTAGAAAAAGCACATGCTGCAAAGAAAAAAAACAGTGAGGACATACAGTGTGAGAAAGTATTTGCTGAGAGTCTTTTCTCAGACATGTGTTCATATAGCATGTAATATCAGACACTTCACAGAACTAATTTGATTTTTCTCATCTGGGGTACTGTTTGATAAAAACCTAAGATCATTAAGTACGTTGTCACAACATAACATTCGCTCTCCTACTTTCTAAATTTGAGGTGATCACGCCACTTAAACCAGCACAGAAGAAGCGGGGTTACCTGCATAAAAGACTACCTTGCTAGTTTGTGGCTTAATCCATAATCCTTACTGAAACAATGTTTTAACCACAGATCTGCGAGGCCTTTTATCTTAATTAATCGTATAAAGAGCTGAATGCCCCCTTGGTAATATAGGACATGAACCATGTACCTCTAGTAGCTGGCTTACGTTAGGAGCAACGCCCATGATCAAATAATTCAACGAGCCAATTAAACAACAAACTACGGGAAACACTAATATTTCATGTATAAATATATCGCATTTTTCGCATTAATAATGCCCAAAACATAAGCACCAACATCATCGCGTTAGCAATAACATCGCTGTAACGACGTGATATGACTATTACATGAAACGAAAACTTTTTCCTAAAACACACTAGCGATCTTGCTACCAGCATATCATTTTGAAAGTTAACAAGTCAAATGCATGTAGTGTGTCATAACATGTAAGTTAACTGTGTAGTAACGTATACAAAAACAATTAAGTTTGATAATTAAAAGCACTTGGTACAATAAAGACAATTTCTCTCACATATCAGAGGCTGAATCAGTTATCCCTGCAAATAGTCTGAGCCCAAAGGTTTATGGATAAGAGGGGATGAACTTAGCAGCTCGCTAGCTAACGTTCGCAGGCCTGACCTTTAAAACGTTCAATTGTAAAACATATTAGATGAAAACGCCAATCTGGCGTATCGTTTTATTCTAGGGCACTGCTAACTGTTGTGTTAAATAAGATCTGTATACGTTGACACCGTTTTGATGGCTCGTCTGCTCCATAACGTTGGTTGACCAGCTAGCTAATAACAAGCTAACGTGATGCACCAGAGGACGTTCTTTTTACTTTACGGAGCAAACCGGCATTGCGGTGCGGGGCGAGTTCGTGGTAGGGCAACCAATTCAACTGTTACCTAACTTTTTGAAGACACAATAGGCTAATTTAGCATTCATAACAGCGGCCTGAGGCTACCATGTCAAACAGTCGCCTTTATCACCCAAGACCCAAATTGTAAAGTGTGTCTGATTACCCTACAGGTCATGGCAGCTCACCTCAAGCTCAGAAATGAGAAGATAAGGCTACACAATTTATTTGACAAAATAACAACTTTCCACTGTCTCGATGCACTTTAACAGTTCAGTCATATTAAGCAGTCACATGAAAACATGTTGAAAAGTAGTACCCTGGATTTTCTGGGGTTAAGAGTCCATTCAGAATCTGGGGTCCCACCCTGGACATGATGTCAAATTCAATGACTTCCCCATGGCTTTCTAGGACTATAATCAGAGCAGTTATGACCTATACATTTTCCTGGCATGTTTATGTTGTTTTTCAGCTTAATTATTAATTAATAATTATTCACGAGGGGATAACTAGTCAGGTTTTCACAACAGGGCCAAATGGCTGGACAAAGTTCACTCATTATTTATGATACAATTTTTATTTTAGAGGTAACAGAGATTACAGACAGATTATTTATCAACAGGACTATAGTTTCTAATACACAGTTAGCAAGTGTGCGTTCCTAACATTTGAGCTGACTAGCCAGCCGTACATGGCCTTGCTGTGTAAAGTGGCTATCGAATGGGTCTTTACTTTCTAGTTTTAGTCCTACAGTTTACACATTGTAGGTTTGCATTAGCCTAAACATAGTCACTTCCTTCCAAATCTACGTAATAAATACAACACTATTCATAAACAGTGGTTCAGTTAGGAGACCAGAGAACAAAATGTAACAGACAAAAGGATTCAGCTTCCACTGAACTGTACAGTGCAATGAATCCTGCAAATCCAGCCCTCCCAGTTGTGATATAATGTCGAATAAGGCCTTAGGATATAAACCTGGGTGTTGTCTCTAGACCTAAATTAGTGTTGTCACTGCAGCATGGGACATAATTCGCCTGTCCCAATCATTAAGACGTAAACATACATAACATCGCCCACCCAGACTGCCCTAGGCTGCGAAACACGCGCTTACTCACGTCTTCCTACACAGCCTGTCAGTTAGCTGGCTGGCTAGGTTGCTAGCTAAAAAACATCGCTTCAGCCATAGCCAGCTACAGGCAAACCGGAGACATCCAAGCTAACGACAAATAGGATAAACAAAGTTAATCAACAACACTCTTGTACAGCACGTATAACGGCACATGTGAACACTTTTCATTGATAGACTCCTTCGCAAAATTTGTGTTTTACTGGCTTCAACTTACATGGGCGCTGAGAGGATTGTGTTGATGACCGTTCATTTCTCCCGATGGAACACTCCCACGGTGACGTCAGATAGCGTGCTCAACGTCAGAGCAGAGGAGTACCAGGCTCGCTAGTCCAGTAGTCATACATGACATCAGCCTTGCCCAAATATGGACTTCTGGTTCCAAAGCGATTTCTCTATGGGGAAAATGAATGGGGTTTTCACACAATCTCCCTGTTACAGTCTGCGTTTAATGCAGGCTTTTCAAATGTGGACGTTTTTACCTAGGGTGAATTCGGGTAATCTGGGAAATGTTTTGCAATTTTGACTTCTGCGACGTATTCCGAAATCTATCTAACACATTGGATCAACACATTAGACCTTTCTGAAATCCTGAATATGTTTTCTAACCACACCAGAAGAAAGAATGTAGATATACCCAGAGGAGACATGCCACACCTATTCGTGTTCTTTGTGCCAAATTCTGCCTGAATTTGATAATCTGGGACAGGTCACTTTGTAATCTGGGACACTTGTATTAGGTTTAAAAAAGCCTAAATCACCTTACTTTATGCATGCCAAGCTCAATATCACCCATTTTAAAAAAGCATTATGAAAAAATGACAAGGACAGAAAGCTGAATAAGAAAATGTAGCCTACATTATTCATAGAAATTTCATTAATTCATATAAACATAAAAAGTCATATGTTTTCATAAAGAACTAAATAAAGAAAATATCAGGAAAAATACTTTCTATCTCTACACGGGATTAACGGATCTACCGTGTTAATTCATTAAAAACATTCTATTAAAATTTTAGAACATTTAAAAATCAACTAAAATTCAAGCAACAACAAGCAACAATTAGATTAACGGATTATTCATTTAAATTCTCCATACTATTAAAATTGGGGCTACTCAGGGAGCAAACAGTCCTTGTAGGTGAGAGACCCATCATCATCCATCACGCCATTATCTTCTGCACATGTTTCGTGATACCAATGTCTGCAGACCGCACAGGACAGCCACTCTTCTGCACATTTGGGATCGTCTATTAAGACTTATAAACCTTGAATAACTATGTATGCAACTTCAGGAAGTCCCTAAATGCATATTTCTCCCATTTGAAGAACTTAAATGACTGTCCCAGATTACCCAAAGCATTCCATCCCACATTCTCAATCATATTTGATAAAGTGAGACAACTAAAAAATATTTGAAAAAATAAAAATAAAACACATTTTCAACACTTTCATGCATATTTTGTTGCTTGAATAGATCAAAAACATAATTTGAACGTACTTGCGCCAGCGAGGCACGCAAGTAATTACAAGTTGGGTGTTCAGTGCCGTCTGTATCTATGTGGGTGGGTGGATATGTATGTTCACACTATAACTCGAAAAAAATAACCCTATGATAATCATACTTGGTTCATATATTCAGCCCAAGGTACCCTGGAGCTGATTAGATTTTGAGGTCAAAAGGTCAAAGGTCATGGGTGTCAAATACATATCCGGCTATAAGGCGCAAGTTGGCACCTCGCCCGAGTGCAGTCTAGTTGGTGATGGAGCAAACAGTAGGAGGCAGCGCTCACACTGGTGTGAGTCTAAGTGCAGCCAAAAACAAAGTTGCATAGATCTAGTGAAGAGGTGCCACTTTTGCTCACAATATAACTGTATTTACGAGGCATGTATGACCGAGATAGCGGCAAGCAGGGGTGGAAAGTAACGAAGTAAAAATACTGTAGTGTTGTAATCTGTGAAGAGCAGAAAAAATGCTTGTATTCTTTGTTTACTCCTGATTTGTTATCAGGCAGAACGGTACAGGGCACAGAGCACCCTCTGTTCTTAACCTGATTGTAACCTTTAGATTATAACCATTCTGCCTGAAAACAAATCAGGAGGAAACAAATACAAGCATTTTTTCTGCTCTTCACAGATTACAATCACACTACACAGAATTATCTACAACTTATCTGCTCTGCAAATATGAGGGATCAAGAAAACAAAGCAGGATAATCAGGTTAAGAACAAAGGGTGCTCTGTGCCCTGTGCCGTTCTGCCTGATAACAAGTTGT
>OMLI01083939.1:0-10485 GCA_900302605.1 Rondeletia loricata
TCTTCATCACATTCCTGCGTAGCTTTTGTAACCTCATTTCTTTTACAGAGCGAACTATAAAAAATGACTGAAGTAGCGATTCCCTAAGTAAAAGAAATAATGACTTTTAACAGCAGCCTCTGTAGGTCTTGTGGCTAACAGCCACCGCTAACAGCCAGCCTGTGTAGGTCTTGTGGCTAACAGCCACCGCTAACAGCCAGCCTGTGTAGGTCTTGTGGCTAACAGCCAGCCTGTGTAGGTGTTGTGGCTAACAGCCACCGCTAACAGCAGCCTCTGTAGGTGTTGTGATAGCCGGGACGAGCAGCCAGCCTCTGTAGGTCTTGTGGCAGCCGGGGGCAGCAGCCATATGGCAGCAGCGCTGTGGGCATTCCCCACTACGACAAAATCGCCTCACAGCCCAGAGCACTTCCTGGGGGCTTGGCCTCGATGAACCGTGGCCCTGTTTGGAGGGCTGCAGGTTTAGATGCCCAGTTCACCCCTTGGGGGCGGAGTTTGAAACGATTTATTGGCCAAGGCCGGCAATTCTGTGTGCTTGTGCTGCGGTAAGCTATAAAACATGCACATCCAATTTTCAATTAGATTAATTGGACTGCTTCCTGCATGAGGGCGGGCCTAAATAAATCGCAGTAGCGCGTAGTTAAGTGAGAGCTGTGTGCAGTTTCGATCATCAAGAATAAAATGGTAATGTAACTTGCTAAAAGTAGTTGTACGTTTACGTAGTAATGTAACTTGATGAGCCTTTGAATGAATTGTGTTTGAGTAATTGGTTTACTTTCCCTCAGGAAGGAGTTTGGGGAATGCACTCCCTCACAAAAGAGCTGGCTGACATTTTTGCAGAGGAGTCCGAAAACGAGCGAACATTTTATGGCTTTTCTGACAGTGAAGTCAGCGACCTCTGCGACAAGGTGCGCTATATGGGTTAAATTAAGGGTTTAAATGTACAACCCCACCAGATCCAGCACCATGTCCCTTACGAAAAAGAAGTACATTAATCCTAGACTAAATTTGAATAGGCTATGGCCCATTAGTTTGGTAGTTTTCGTTTGGGATGGTTCATTCATTTCCATATCACTGAGCTGTCAGCTGACAGCCTATACTGTTTAATATCTGTACAAAACACCTTTGTTGCCATAAAAAGGAATTACTACAAACAATTATTATGAGATCAATTGCAGAGTATAGTCGGCTGAACTTAGGGTACATTTCTTTGTTCAACTGAAATAAACGACATTAATGTCCGTCAGAATTCAAATTTGGCAGATGGATTTGAAGCACAGCCCGACCCTGCCTCCAACCAGAAAGACACTTCTAAAAGACCTGCTGCCCGGCCCTTCAGGCTGAGGGTGGCACTCCGCTCCGCTCCTTCCACTCATCACTCCACTGATGATGAGGATGCAGAGGAAGAAGAGAGGAGTGAAAAGAGAGTTGTGAAGAAAGGAGGAAAGATGAGCCGGGCAAAGACTGCAAAGAAGGAGAGGCGTGTTAAAGAGGAAGAGGAAGAGAGAGCAGTGGCACAGCCATCTCCGGCTCAAGGGTCTGGCTCTGATTCACAGGATGAAGTATCAAATTCTTTCCTAGTCAAGAGAGAGCAGAACATCAAGGCAAACAAAGCAATGGTAAACCCAACAGCACAGACCCACGTACAGTACAGTACCAGCTGGAAAAGCCTTCTCTCACATCTTACACCCATGATGCATAGGAACGTTTTGAGGCAGTGGAGATGGGCACTATTGGCTTTATCAGTGATAGAGATTGGGAGATTGATCTCGCTAACACAGTGTTGTATAAAGCAGTGGTTCCCAAATTAGGGTCCAGTGACCCCCAAGGGTCCTTGAGGAGGTTCTTGAGGGTACCCAGCAAAATGACAACAAGTAGTTAAATTTCACTGTTACTTCATTAAGATAATGCATAAGACTTAGTATTCTGGTGAGGTTTCACTCTCCCCTCCCCCTACAGTAGAGACGGGACAACAAAAGTCTTCTCAAATGGGAGTCCTTGGGACAAAACCTTTATCAAATGGGGATCTGTTGCCTAAATTGTATCAACTCAGGGGTCCTTGACATGAGAAAGTTGAGGAAATTGTGGTATAAGGATCAATAGTATGATGCAAAAAAACTATCAGTTGCAGGTGTTGGCAAAGTTGCCCTACTACAGTGCCTCAAGACATTTCCCATCTGCCATGGCTCCTAGACACTAATCCTTTTATTTCTCTCTTCTCTAACAGTTGGCTCAGCTGATTGCAGACCTGCAGAAGATGCCAGGAGGTGCAGGCTTCCTGAAAAAACAAGCAGGCAAACAGCCAAAAGAGAAAAGCTCGGTGAGTAGAAGATGGTCGCAATTTTCTCACTCGCCACAGTGAGTTTCCCCCCCAGAGGGTGATTGTTAAAATTGACCAAGAGGGATGGTGGACAGAAATTCTTAACATCCCCCACATTTTGCCTAAAGTCTAGAGTTAACAAGGGATGAATTCAATATATTCAGCTAACAAAAAGGACGCCATCCTCTGTGAACGACCGTATTTCTCGTTAGACCAACGTACTGAGATGATTTGATCCTAACCTCACTTGCAGCGTCCACCACGCTCTGGTGTGGCTGGAGGGGAGTTCAGGAGGAACCCAGAGCGGGCGACCCGGAGACAGACCCGCTCCATGGGGGGATCTGAGGATGCTTCGGCCCCTCAGGAGAGAGAACTGGAGTTCAGCCTGGAGGAGGAGCTGCTGGAGGTCGGCTCGTAAAATTGATCTATCAATAGCTGATTAACCACAGTGAGGCCAAGTGGGACAACTTCCAGAACAAGGGCCAGTAGAAAGTGTTTATAACATGGGATTGAGAGCCCCTATAACATGGGATTGAGAGCCCCTATAACATGGGATTGAGAGCCCCTATAAGAGAGCCCCTATAACATGGGATTGTGGGTTTATTTGAAACTATTGTCTGGCTGTTATATTGTCTCTTTTGGCAACAATATACAAAATATTCACAGAAACTGAGTGGGATGAATAATGACAGTGGAAACTAGGGTCTTTGAAACGTATCCTACTGTGTTGTGGCCTAAATGCAATATCATTTTCTCATCCATTTTCTATTTGGAATAGGTTTATCAGTGAAAGACTACCAGGTGTCAGGCTTTGTGTAGGCCTGTGTTTCGCTTCAACCTAATCTATTTTATAATTGTATTCAATTTTACAAACGTCTGCTATGTATAAACCTCAAACTAAACAGTCCATCGTCATCATCTTCCTATGTTCCAGGTACGCCGAGCCCCACAGCGTCGTGGCACCCCACGGCCTAATCAGAGCAAACCTCATATCGTACGTCCAGTGGAGGAGATCACAGAGGATGAGATTCAGCTGGTGGCAGACAACATGACTGATAAAGTCTACAACAGAGTCACGGTCAGTTATCAGCTGGACTCTACCCCGAGTTTGAGTTACAAGTGAATGGTAGAATATCTTGCAAGACCAAAATGAGATTAGTTTTTAGCCAAATGAATTAGCCCAACGTCCACTAATAAAATCACTGCGACCAGCTCTGGTCTAGAGACCCAATTTTGAGGGGGAAAAACGGATGGTCATCATCACCAATGACCAAGAGCCAATCCCTCTAATATCGGAGATTTAAAAAACGATTGCCCAACTTTGTATCACAGATGATCACATTACTGGAAGGTTCCCAGATCCCTACAAATAGAAAGGTAGGGGTTAGGTCTATCCATAATCGTAGGTCAGTGTTTTGGGCATTAGAAAAATATTTCATGTATCAGATGGGGTGATTTGAGAGGAAATGTTATAAAATGTATCCCTCCAAACCTTCAACTAGCTGTAGACAATCTACCTGTCCACCATCTCTGTTGTTAAACTAGCCGTGCACTGTGTTTGTTTCTTTGTCTATGTTCAGGGCTCTACATGTCACCAGTGCCGTCAGAAGACTGTTGACACCAAGACGTGCTGCCGCAGTGAGGACTGTCGTGGGATTCAGGGTCAGTTCTGTGGACCGTGCCTGAGGAACAGATATGGAGAAGACGTCAGGAAGGCTCTGCATGATCCGGTCAGAATGCTGACACACAAACACACAGGCTACCTCGATCTACCTCATTCTCCAATGTTACCCTTACAAAAAAGTTGCATGTGAATTCAAAGCACGTGCTTTTTAGACACATGTTGGTGAACATATGTGAACATGTGAAATTTCCCATTTCCCATGTGAAAATGACATTTTCACCTGTGAATTGTCTCCTTGCCTGTGAAACGAAGTTTTCACATGTGAAACAAATATTGTCATAAATATTGGCAGATGAAAAAGTTTTAAAAAACCACTTTTCACCTATGAATTGAAGTAAAAAGTAAAGTGTCACATTATGTGAGAATACGTGATTTTTGTGTGTGCATATGAACACTGTATCCAAAAAGCACGTGCTTTGAATTGACGTGAGTTTTCACGTGTGACTTTTTTGTCAGTTTGTGTGCCATGAGGTACACCACATTCATGGTCTCAGCAGCTCTTCATTCAGTGGCATGAGAGAAGGTGACTAATGGTAACTCCAGTTCTTTTCAAAAGACAGAGCTGTACATAGGTTTTCTCTCTCAAGGTTGTTGATCACAAGCGTCTCAAGATAGCTGAACAACCCTGTAGGCTTAAATAGTAATATTGTAAAATATTATCCTCTATTAGTGCTCTTTGTCTTTTTGCTCTTTTGCCTGTACTTTCTGATCCCCACATCTGCTTTGTCTCTCTCTCCGATACTTAAGGCAATCAGTTTATTGTGTAACCGTTGATATTTGGCATCTTTTCAGGAGTGGCAGTGCCCTCCCTGTCGTGGCATTTGCAACTGTAGCTTCTGCCGCCAGCGTGAGGGCCGCTGCCCCACTGGCATCCTGTTTCCCCTGGCACAGTACCACGGTTTCTCTGATGTCCACTCCTACCTCAGCAGGTTAGGTAGTATTACAAAGGATTCCATTTTGATTTGTTTTTTGGGTTTGTTTTAAGTCACTAATGACAGCCTGAATGATTGAAATCATTTCATTATAAATGGAATATAAACACATTTTATTTGCTTTGAATCCATTTAGCCAGTCGGGTTGATTAAGAACACATTCTTGTTCACAGGAAGGGCCTGAGGGAGTACTTGGCAGGGAAGATGAGATGGCGCGCACACACACACACACACACACAGAGTGAGAGAGATATGGGGGCTACCCAGTACCACCAGGTCCAGCAGAGTGGCCAGGTGTTAGTCACAATGAAACCGCATTTTGAGAGCGTCTTGCTTCCTTAATGTGACATATTTCCTGTTGAAACAGGATATTGGGGTGGCACAACACCGGGAGAGATGGTTCAAAAGTGTAAACCAATGGGGTATCAGTTAGGGAGAGAGAGGCAGTTTTATTTGATGGGAGTGGTGTAGGGGCAGGGTTGTTCAAAAATCTGTGATGGTTTTATTTGTTGGAATTGTTATGTACACCTCCTGGTACACGATTAAGTCACCACTCAAGATTTTCCGTTTTCCAGGAAGTAAAAATGTGAACAAAATTATTTTAAAATGTTGTTTTTTTTGGCATAAATTGTCAAATAGGGGTATGATATTGATAGTTTGAATGAGCTAAAAAGGTGAAAGTCATTTTTCATTTCAGTGTGACTAAGTCCTTGCTCAAGAGTCCTTTGATAGTAGTTGAGGACAGTACTTAACATTCAGTCCCCCCACCCAGTCGGTCCAGGGGTTGGAACTAGTAAAGTTAGCCAGAAGCCTGCTTCTCCAATCATCAGGCTACTGCAACACCAAAATGAATAATGAAACATTGTTAATATTTTTCTTTTCAATGTTGGAATTGACAAAACGGATATGTAAATTAGCTATTTCTTTCTACACAGCCTCCGCAACAAACTGAGGAGTGGGGAGGAGGATGCAGATTTTTGATTTCAAGACACTAGAGGGAGCAATTGGTCAAATGGTCTATTCTTTCTCTGTACTCAAGTTGAGTCATGTAAGATTTTAGTCCTGGTAAAGCATTACATGAGCTGTGATTTTAACTGAATAAACTAGGTGTTGATCAACTGATTGATGGTTCTGTTTGTTAGAATTTGCACAGAGATGAGACAATGTATTGTATTCATAATTTTAATCCAGCTGTTGGCATTTGTAGTAGTATACACACAATATAAAATATCCCTTAAAATGGAAGAAAAAAAAAACATGATACATAAGGGCACTTGTTGTCCAATGAACTTAGTCTAAAGAGTTTGAAAGTATACGTTTTTAAACAAATGTTTGACATGAAACAAATAATTCATACATTTTTCAAATAAAGTAGTTAATTTCAACAGTGGTGAGAAGAATACATTCTTTTGCGAAAACCCCTGACCCTTAGATATATTTTGTAACTTGTAAAAAAAAAAAAGATGTGCATCCGAGGGTTGCCTCAAGCTGGATCTTTCCAGTTAGAATTTTAACATCTGCATTACAAGAGCCAAAATTGTTACAAAGAAATGGACTATGGACAAGATTTAACAATTTCGTTTATAAAAAGTAATCTGAACCTTTGGTTTGAGCTTAAATATTTATGCTGTCTGGGCATGAAAATTACAAAATGTTTCACTCCGACTTGACAGGACTAAACAAGAAATGAAAGTATCCACAGAAAGGAGAAAAAACAACTTTCAAACCGATCTCAATGACTGCTAGGCAAAGTCAAGAGCTTAGATGATAAGTATACCACAGAAACACTGTACTGAGAAGATCTGGACTGTATAGAATACATACATAATTCTATGACAGAAAGGCTCAAGAGTTTACAAATTAAATCTACATTAATATAAAAGTGATCATATAAGTTTAAGATTGATTGTGCATGAGGCTCATACAACTGAAAGGCAATCTCTTGCAATCATGTAAGATGATCCTTCCTACGGTAAGAATTTTTGTAGCCTTTACACATTAGAAAAAAATATATATACATACAAAAAAATCTAAATAGGTTGTTTTTGCTATGATAAACTTATCAAAGCATGATGGCTTGAATGTGTGTACCTACATAAGAGGTTAAAGTTATTCTCAAGGATTTCAATGTCCTTACATACCTACATCCCCACACTGATTAGTGCTTCTGGCCCTGATGTCATTGGTCATGACCTAATGTATTCCAGCCCTCTTCTTAACTGTCCAGGGAAAATCCACCCTAAAACCATTATTCCTATGGTTTTGGATAGTTCATTTGCCATTTGTGAACATAAACAAGTCTCTCCAAAAGCAGCAACCAGAGAAATCTTAGAAGCAAACATTGGCTGCCCAAGATCATAATGATAGCAATATATGGATTCAGTTTTAGGGTGGAATTTAGCATTCTGGGCTGATGTAGGCCAGTCAGAACTGAGGGGTATTGAAGCCCATGCCTGATACAGCAGCCCAGTTTGAGAGGGCAGAAAACACCTGAGATGAATAGGGCAAGTAGAAGGGAAGCTCACAGCCTTGGAAGCAAGGACCTGGGCCTGACTTAGGAGCAATGTAATCTTTTTTACAAAAGAAGCTGGCAGAGAGAATATTATTGCAAGCTAGCAATTCAATATCAAGTTTGCCGGTCTGTGTGTTTTATTGCAATCCCCATTATCAACGAGTTAGACTGGGTTTTCACATGAGACAAATGTCAGTGTAGTGCCATTTCCCTTCAGGAGAAACAGTATGATTTCATGATAGAATGATTTCTCCAGTCAATAACATTTTAATCCAACAACTCATCTCATTCACCTATGACCCATAAATGCCACAATTATCTAAATATCCATCTTCCGGCCTCAGCTTTCAAAGACAAGAGTCTGTTGTGTTGCATTTATGACCACCTCCCCTGTCTGAAGCTCTTAAGGGGTTCTGAGTCTGCAGTCAGACATGCCCTTCTTAATCCTAAATGTCCAAATGCAATATCCACCAAGGCCCTCCTCCTGCTCCTCCACCATCCTTAGTAGCTGTTGCCATTCATTTGGTGAAGGTCCACTTGCATCATGTTGATTCCACTGCTGGCTAATCGCGCTATGCTCTCTGCAGACAAGGTTTCCATGGTGACAAGGGTGTGCTGGTCATTGGCCACCACCGCTCCAGTGCCGGCTTCGGTTCCCGCTGCAGGGGAAGCAGCGTCATTCGAAACCGTGGTGCTGGTGGTGGCAGCGGCTGGAGTGGCCGCTGTTTTCTTGTTCATGTGGGTCTTGATGTGCTTGGAGAGATGGTCACTGCGCATGAAGCGTTTTGGACACTCCGGGCAGAGGAACTTTTTCTCACCTGTGTGTGTCCTCTTATGGCGCTGAAGCTCGTCTGAACGGGTGAATCGTTTGCCACAGAAAGACCAACTGCAGACGAAGGGCCGTTCTCCCGTGTGCCAGCGGAGATGGGCCCTCAGGTGGGATGTCTTGCCATAGATCTTCCCACACCCAGGAATATGACAAATGTGCTGCTTCTTTTTACTTGGGTCACTGCCAAGGAGCAGCATTAAGAAATTAGTTTAACGTTGTTACGCCCCACACACTGGAGTAAAAGAGAATTAAAAAATTTCCCATGTGATATTCAGATGGTTCTCTGGTATGCGAGTAGACGAAGAACCAGGTGAAAGGGGAATGCATGATTTGTTTATCTGGTAATGAATTAGTTTCAAGTCAAAGCAAATTTTATCCGCCACTCATGGCATAGAGGTCCCTAAATTTATATGGCTATTTAATTACCAGACAACCAAGTCATACCATCCAACTTTATCTTATGGGAAAAATCCCACAAAACCCAGAAACTATACACTAAGAATGAAGAAAATGTTATAATTATATTTAATTTATATTTTTAATCTGATTTACATTCTGCAAAGCATAAAGATGACATGTTTATCATCTTGTAAATAAGTACATTGTAAATAAGCATACAAATGTATTGTCTGCTTGGCTGAGAAGGCAGCCATAAAACTGTTAATATGGTGAGTTCAATGACATACCGTCCTTCTCCATCCTTGCAGAAGGGGCAGGTACAGGCTTCCCTCCGGTTACGTCGTCCTTGGGGTGGTGGGCTTATGTCCTCCTCATCCATGGCTGTGCCATCTTCCAAGCTTTCTCCACCCGTCTGAAAACCCTGTTCTCCTGCAGTGATGACAGAGAAAATAGCCCATTGTGTGAAATTGTCCATTTATACAAGAATGGTTTTTCAAATCTTTTTGGGCTATATACATTTAAGTAAAAACAAAGTTCAAAATGATAAAAAGACTAGGAATAAAACCAATAAACTCCAATCACTCCATTTCAGAGTTGCATAAATAAGAAACAGTATTTGAATATGAGCAATACTGACTAATCTATGGCCATAGGCTAAGTCCTACAGGCTTTAGCAACAATTTTAGATACAGGGCTGGTTTCCCGGACAGGGATTAAGCCTAGTCCTAGACTCAAGACAAAATTCTATGGAGATATCCATTGAAAAACATCCTTAGTCTAGGACTAGGCTTAATCCCTGTCCGGGAAACCAGCCCTAAATGTTTGGATACTGCCAGCACTGTGAAAGTGGTGCGGAGAAAATGAACAGTTATGTGCTTATGAAGTCCAAATACAAAGAATGCTGGATGGCCGATGGGAAGCACATGATTTTATAACAAGGATAACAGAGCAAATTATGTGCACTAAATACAATAAAAGATAAGACAGACATAATATTAAACCAGATAAACCTTATAATTCCTCACAAAATTTTAACATTTGCCAAAATGGAGACCGGCAGGCATAAACCTAGTGGGAGAGACTCACTTTATGTGCCAATGATAGAGCTGGAGAAGGCTTTAGACATGATAAAGACTGTTGCATGATGGGAGGGGTCAAGTTACACCCCTTCTATGACATTAAAACAGACATTACAAGCCAATAAAAGAAAAACAAGCACAAAGCAAACAAGAGCTAACTATATCACAAGAAGACAAAGCTATCATATATTAAGTCTTGATTACATAATCAGGATCAATTAAAATGTAATTGGATATATATAAAATAATAGTATAAATGAATGTCCACAATTTCTAGTATAATAGTGTAGTAGTCTATGGCAGGCCTATTCAACTGGCGGCCCGCGGGCCACATCCAGCCCAGAAGCAACCTCCGAGTGGCCCAGTGAGCTTGAATTAAATAGGCTATTTTAATAGCAATTTTAATTTTAATATTTTATTAAAATTATTTGTTAATAGCAATGTTATTATGTAGCCTAAATAAACGTTATTTCAGTCGATTATTCCTCCCCTTTAATAATACCAATTGGTATTGTATTCTATATCGTTGGAAAGCCTGATTAGTCACCATTACAACGAGGTACAACTTGTAAGGTTCGTGGAATGAGTGTGGGTAGCGGCCCAAACATTTTTTGCCAAAATCTCTCTCACAGGCAAAACAGAACTTGTCATCATTGAAGGCAATCTCAATGCAGTGAGATATCGGAATGAGATTCTGGAGCCAGTGGCGATCCCATATCTCCAGAATCTGGGA
>OMLI01083942.1:3124-13561 GCA_900302605.1 Rondeletia loricata
AAATAAAATAGCTGAACTCTCAGTGTCACTTTTCTTCCTTTTTGGCCTTTTCTGTAGAAACAAAGCAAGAGAGAGATTGGGGGTTTTGGAGAGAAAGAAAGAAAGAGGGCAAGAGTAGAACAGAGAAGGGGGGGGGAAAGAGAGGCTAAGAGAGAGAGAGAGAGGGACAGAAAAAGAAAGAGAGATCCCATTCACTGGATGCTTAGTTTCACCTTTCTGGTTAATAAGTGTTTTAAATTAGGGCATGTTGAACTTTCCAGAGCACCAGTCTTAATTGATACAAATTGATTTCAGACAACTGGATCAGTGAAAGGTTTAAAAGTTGAAAACAGACGTTAAGGTTATGTTTCATCTATCGGTCCTGTGTTTAGACCGAGGACCGATAGAGGGGACGGATGTGAGAAAGAGGTGAAGAGAGAGGGATGACGAGAAGAGAAGGCGAGGATGAAGAGTGAGGGATAATGGGATGGGAGAGAAAGACAAAAAGAGAATGAAATAAACAAGGAAGCGGAAGAGTGAGAGGATGGAATAGAAATGGATAGAATAGAAAGAAAGACCAATACTACGAAAGAGAATGTTTAAAGAGAGGACTTGATGGTTGAGCACAAGTCCTATGGGTGAGAAAGCCACTTTGGGGAAATACAACTTACACACACAGGTTGAAGTACAGTAAACTTAATAGCGTATGTTTTGGGGAAATACCCTTTTACCCTGCAGTTTACTGAGCCCTGAACCCTAATATGTGCATACTATGTGACATGATGGGTTTAAACATGACTCATGGCCGTTTTGTGACATATCATGCCTTTGGGGCAGCAGGGTGACCTGGTGGTTAGTGAGACCGTCCTGGGTCACACTTTATTTGGATAGTCCAATGTTGACACTCAACTTCCTATCAAGTGACTATAATGTGTCACTAAATAGTCACGAAAAAGTGAAAATAGGCGAGTGACACTTTGTTTGAAACATCTACTTTTTGTCACCTGATAGTTAGTTGAGTATCAACACTGGAATATCCAAATAAAGTGATACCCCGTCCTGTACTCAAATGGTCTCAGGACTGATTCCAGAAACAGACCGTGTGTGTCCATCTACACGCAAGACGTGGAGCAACGGCTCAGCAGTCACCCAGCAAACATGCAGGTAAAAGTGTGTCCTGCCTGAAGTTCTGCAACGCTCCATTCAGTTCTTCATCTAAAAACACATGCAGGCTGCTGCCAGATCATTATAAGTGTAGTTACACTGTGGCTATGGCTTCTTTCATTTCAGTTGGTAAGTAAAGGTGGGAGGAGAGAAACAGAGCAACAGAGGAAGAGAGATAATTAAGCCTATTTCTTTTGGATTGCAGGGAGCTTTTAGTGCGGTTATCATAAGGGGTGGCGGCTAAATCCCTGCCTACTCTTCACTAATGGGGGCAGATAGAGACAGCAAAAAAGTACCCTGGGAACTGGACAATTAGAGTACCGCGAGTGTAGACACACACACACACACACACACAGTGACAGTCTGCTACAGGTGAGAGATGGTTAGAGGAGTTGTAAATTATACATACACACTACGGTAACTATGGGTAGGAATCACAGTTAAGGGAGACTCGAATTCCACACGGACACACACACACACACACACACACACACACACACACACACACACACACACACACACACACAAACACCCAAACCTGATGTTATGTGATACAGTGGAGGTTGTAACTGGCCCTAATGAAATCCCCCATTAGATGCCCGCAGGCTGGCTGTGTCATTAGTTGTCAACCCGTATTGCACCAGCAAACATCCTGTCAAACAACTGGCAGTGGAGTCGGCCATTGATAGCGTTGAGTTATTCCTGTACACTGTACTCTTTAACCATATTTTTTCTCTCTCTTTAAGTTGGTAAGCTTGTTCAGCATCTTATGGCTTTTTATTGGTGTAACCCTCCTTTTCAGGGTGACATCAATATTTATCATCTAAGTTCATAGTGTAGAGCATTAAAAGTAGTATCAAATTGATGTAAGTCGTGTGAGAGTATGGTCTTGTAAGGAAACATTTGATAGATTTTTTATTTCTTCTGAATATATAATGTTCAAATACATTACCATGTTCATAATCTTAGTGATAAAGCTTTTTCTCCTCGTGAATTTATGAATATAGCCTTCCTCTGATATAATAATATCTGGGATGGGAAAACAAAAAGACTTGTTGGTCAGCCTAACAGTTAACACTTCTGTGTGTGATCGCCTGCATCAGGGAAATGCATAGGAAATGGTATGCAACTGCATGTATGAGATACAAAATTGTCTCTCACAAAACACAAAAGGTTTTGTCGGCTCATTTACTGATGTCAAAATCGTTTTAGGGTTAGGGAAATATTCAGATTGCCTTTGACAGTCTCCTCTCTGTCTTTCTCTCTTCCTCCATCTCCCTTTACCTTGCTCTCTCTCTCGTCTCTCCCTATTCCTCTTTACCTCCCTCTCTCTCCTCGTTTCTCTCCGTTTCTCCTTCACTGTCTCTCCCAATCCCTTTCTCAGTAGGCGCTCCTCATGCAAAAGTGGTCCACTTTTGAGTCCGCTACTTCTTTGAAGTCCAGCCATCTCTTCTCCTCTCCTATGCATTCCGCCCTTCCTCTCCTCTGCTCATCTCCTGTCTTATCTCATCGTCTCTCTTCTTCTTTTCTCTCCTCTCCACTTCTTTCCTCACCCATGCTCCTCCGTTTCTCTGACTTTTCATCTCTGCCTCTCTTCTCTCCACGTTTCACCTCCGTCCTCTCCTCTCCCCCTTTGATCCGGTAAGTCCAAGTATTTCTCCACTGGCTCGGAGGCGTTTCTCGTTGAGACGACTCGACTTGACTTTGGCCGACTGGCGTACAGTTCATTACACTCACAGAGCGGGGGTTCTTCAACTTCTTCAGTCCAGGAGCTACGCCGACTAAATGTAGTCTCTCACCAATCTGCCACCCTTGGAGAAAGTTCTGGAGTGCCAAGTTCAGTGTCGTGCATACAGTGCGTTTTGGATAAATGATTTATGAATCACTGACACCTAAATTCTGACTGCGTGCATGCACCTTAAATAAATACTGAACCATTTACAGTAGCTCAACATAAGCTGGTAGTAAAAGTTTAATGAATACTAACAGCTGACACACACACGGTTACATGTCCGTTTTACTTAGCTGAGTCAGGTAAGTTCAGGTGACGGTTGCATTCTGCAGCCGTATGTCAATTTCACTGGCAGATATTTCAACCTTTTTTTCACCCATGACATTCTGCAGCAAACTGTTCCCGGGATCGACGACTTTCCATCCAGCATAGTAGTTAATGGAGTCTTCAAAATGACCAACATGACCGTGACCGACCCGGGACCAAGCCGAGAATAGAACCAAACGTAACTCTAACTAGATGCTGAGTACCAGGTTTTTTTATTGATTAGCACTACTGCTAAACACATTTCACATGTTGTTCAACCTTGCTTGGGGGGAAATGCTGGGTTTGGCTACTACTGTTGCTATGAGCCTAGTGAAAACCCATCTGAAGCCCAGCGCTCCTTTACCAAAGTCAAAATACTTATACAATTCAGTGCTAACTACGTGCAAAGCTCTCAGCATTTGGCAAACTTGCAACAATACATATTTTCCATTAAAAATGATTAGATTGTCAACTTGCCGGGTTAAATATGGGGCTAAAAAAACTGCCAGGTGACTACTTTCAACACATGTATTTACTTGCAGTGGTAAATATGCACCCGTTGCGTGCCATATATCTTGTTGCTGTGAGCTGACAATTCTAATTTTAATTCATTAGACTCAGCTCATTTGGCTCGCAGCAAACTTCAGCATTAGTCAGACAGCACCATGTGTTAGAGAAGCTGAGAATAACACAGACGCTGCCTCAGCATACAGAGAGCCGCTAGTCTGCTTATTAGTATTATATGGAACAGTACATACCATGTCTCTGCTTTTACATCCATCAGTAGGTTCATATGTAGATGATCCCAGCTTGCATACATATAACCTATAACAACATCCAGTCTTATAGCATCATATACTATACATAATGATTTTTTTGGTTGTTTGGTTGTTTGTATTGAGCTCTACGTTCGGCTCCTCCCCCTCGCCGCTACGCTTGCACATTTTCTACGCTCACCTTCCCACAATCCTCCACAAAATGTCTACGCCTATTTCTCTTGACACGACTCTATGACACGATGGATGCAGGGTACAAGGGTTGGTACAAGGGTACAACATACAACTCACAAAAAAAGAGTTCATATATACTCAGACACAATACAGTGCTGCACTGGACTCTATATACACACACAACACGTTCTCACAAAACACCATGCATGGTCACTGCCAACTGTTACGGGGGATGAAACTTGTTTTTCATTTTCCCTTTTTGCACTCCCTTCCTTTCGTCTCACCAGAGCGCTAGATTCACAGGTGAGGTCTACCGGGAATACTTTAACAGCGGGTGCAGGCAGGGTGGTCATGGTGACGCATGAGCACACTGCATAGCAGCTAGGGGGGCGAGTGGAGACGAGACGAGAACTAGGGAGGGACGGGAAGGCAGTTTGAGAGGTGATAAGAGCAGAGGAAAGGAAAATAGAGAAGAGAGGGAGAACGGAATAAATGGCAGAGGAAAAAAAGAGCGGTGAGGAGAAGAGGAGAGGACGGAAGAGGGGAAAATATGGAAGGAGACGAGGGGAGGAAAAGAGAAAGTTGGGCAGACTTAAAAGACACAGGACCACTGGGGAGGGAGAGAGACAGACAGACAGAGAGACAGTGTATACAGAAGGGTAGAGAGACAGCAAGGCAGAAGGAGCTGGACTGCACACACACACATACAGTATATCACGTACACACATATGCACACGGTTAGTAACACACAGCATCCTAACAACCTAACACAGTAGCAGACACACACACGTTCACACACACTTTACCGTGATCACATACATGATCAAGCGCACAGATTTATGCACAGGCTGCCAGTGCGCACACATAAACGTGTACATGCGTACCACATGCAAAACCACACACATACACACACACAGGATCTTAACCTTGTCAGTGCAACACACCTACTCACTCAAGACCATAATAGAGTTATTGCCAGCTCCGTGCGTCTCATAGCATCCCATAATTTGGCATCCATCATAGCAGTCAGTCTAAGCAACCTACCATGAAGACGCTCGAATCAGATAGCGACATTGATTCATGCTGTTATGAGATTACTGGCAGGCTTCAATTCAATAATGTAAGGTTTATATTCTGTAGAGAGTTAGGGGAGACTGGTGTTATAGAATTTGGACCGTTCACCTTCATACAGTCCTTTATTAAATCAATAGCTTGAAACGTAGTCTGAATTTTTTATTGCGTCTCAGTTCCTATCAATAATTGCTTAGAAGGATGTAAACTTAAGAACGATCAATAACGAATCACTTAATCAGACAAATAAGTACTGCAGAGAGACTAGTGTCTGGAGTGTTTTCATTTTCATATCGTCTCAGTATTAGACCAATGGAATGAACACACACACATAGACATATTTTAAATTTTGTACAATTTGAGTTATTTAGCTGAGGAGGGAGGAGGTGTCTTGCAACTACCAGACATATATCACACCATAATGTGGGTGGGAAAACAGCCTATTAGCAAGTGAGCCTGCACTATGTAAGGCTGATGTGCTCCTAATGCTCCAGTAGCTCCCTCCTCACCCGTTTGTCTTCATCTTCAGACCCTTTTTCATGGCGAGGACAGCAGGCTGACACTGTGTTCATGCTGCAGAGATGATCTGGTTCGTGAAGAGTGGCCTTCAATTCTCCACATTATTGTTGTAGGTGAGTGGTAGAGTTTCGTTCCAAAGTTTCGTATCCACAATTTGAGAAAAAAAACAACACCTACTCTTACAAAATGACAGACTGGATCCTCTGTATTTTAGAAACACTGAATGATGAATTTAAGGTAAAGATTTTTCGATCCAAATTCGATGTATAGCATTTTGGAAATCAAACAGTCTCAAGATTATCATGTCTATACAACAAAGCAGTTAAAGGGGCATTAAGTAATTTATGACTTTCATGCGTCTAATCTATGCGTCTGGCGTAGGGTTAGATACATACACAGATACATTATGGTCGTTTTGTGCTATGGGACAG
This sequence comes from Rondeletia loricata, assembly GCA_900302605.1. Taxonomy (NCBI): domain Eukaryota; kingdom Metazoa; phylum Chordata; class Actinopteri; order Beryciformes; family Rondeletiidae; genus Rondeletia; species Rondeletia loricata. The sequence continues at coordinate 9,277 of OMLI01083942.1, forward strand.
TCAAATCGTACTTGATGCACCTTTACGTGTCTTTGAGAACGATGTGGAAGTTCGGCGGCTGTGGGATCAGCACTGTGACCAGATGGGCAGACCACTGGTCAGACAGTATGTCAACACATGAGCCAATCTGGACTCCCTTTGTTGAGGTCAGCTTGCACCTACACATTTCTGCTGCCCACAAGTTAATTGCTACAGCTAAGACTGCACAGCACAAGAGACGGGATGCTTTTGAAAGTGAGACAGCTGTGATAGTGTTGCATTTACTTCCTTTCAATAAGATATTGTCCCATTGAAACCTGTAGTCATTATGCCACACACACACACACACACACACACACACACACACACACACACACACACATTTTGACCTGCCAGGGTTGGGTGGCTAGGTAGGTAGGAGGTGTAAAGCGCGCTGTAGTCACGGTAACACATGAACGCCAACAGTGTTCTGTATACAGCACGGAGATCGGAGTGGTGCTTGACCTAACGATAAGCACACACTAACATACACACGACAAATGCAGACGCACACACACATTTTCATAACAACACAAATATGCAAATAAAAGATAAAAGGAACAGAGGCAACAAGTGAAAGACACAATTTTCCTCCCACCCACTTCATAATTTGAGTTGCACAAGCTCTTCAGCCGGTGTGGCTCTCCAAATGGGTCTGAATCAATAATCTCAAGTGAGTCTCAATTGTGAGGCCATGTTTTCCGCTGGACTCTCCATCAGGCCTCGGCGCCGGCCGGTTCCCCAGCCTCCGAGCTAGCGACAATCTCAGCACCGTATCCTAGCAGCGCTACTTGCACTTGTGCTAGAACGTTGGCGTTTAATCAGAGCGGTGTGTGTGGTGGGTCTTTTGAGTGCCTCCAAATTACATTTGGAAATTTGAGTGGGCACTGTGTTAATTTATAATTTCAACCAAAACAAAAGCAGTGGAGTGGCCACTTTTCAACACACTCGATGGACTGTTGAGTACATTCGCTGATTGTTTGGTTACAAAGAAAGATCACTTCCGTTTTATTCAATGAGACGTTTATGCAAATGAAGTTGTGGCACGTACACGCTCCCCAAAAGAGTCCTGCAGGTATTTATACTGACTGTATTGACGATGCCAGGAATTGAAGAGACAGGATACTTTGGCTGCAACAACTTGGCACATGGTTAACCCAAAGTGAATTCCACAGTGGTGATAAACAGTATCAGTGGACAGTATCTCAGCGTCAGTTCAGCTTGAAGGTTAGAAGTGAGATATTCTTGGATGGAATACCCTCTCGCTTAATTAGCTGAACTTGTTGGCGGTGATACCTGTGCAGCAATGTTAGCAGCCATTCTGATCACGCTGCACAGAGACTTGACTTGTGAATGAAACCTGAAAAGACCTCCAACAGTAACTGTGGGAGTCGATGTTTCAATAGTGGATTAGTTGTTACCTCTGGTTTGTGTGGCCTCACCTGTAATTATGATGTGGAAAAAGGTTTACATAAGCGCAACAGCCATCAGCAGCACAATGTGGCTGCACTCTCTACTATTTGCTATATAATGGTACATTAGGTGTATTTTTGTAAATACTACTATAACGTCGTAGTACAAGCAGGATAGAACTTCCATTCTGTTCATCTATCATAACCCATTATGATACATTATGATGTGCAGGTGGCTGATGGGATGGATGAGGTAATGATGCAGGCTGGACAGGTGTGTGAAGCTGTTGAAAACGGCAAACCAGGGACCCTGCTTTATTGTACTTAGCCAGATGTGCGCATATCATTGCTCGGTAATAATAGCTCCTAAACGTCCCTAACAAAAGCCAGGTGCATGTGTGTGTGTGTGTGTGTGTGTGTGTGTGTGTTAATACCTAGTCTGGGGATCCCCTAAATTCCACTTACTGTAGTCAGATGTGTCATCAGACACGGTCTGTTAAATTAAATATACTTTAAAACCTTTTCACATTCTGGATGATCTGTTTTTTTTCCTTGCATGAAAAGCTCACAACTAGAACAATCATTCACATTCAACTTAACATTCCTGACTGGCCATTTTTCTTTTACAATCAATGCCACAAAGTGTTTGATGGAAATGTACATTGTTTTGGGGCATGAGGCTCAGAAAGCTGATGTGGTACCATGGCAACGGAATCATTGGCAGTAGAACCACATACAACTGTATACATCTGAAATGACCATTCATCCAAATGGACATAAGTCAATCAAATAAGCAATACACATGTAGCTATTGTTAAGTGAAAAAGATTACTACACTGGAGATTCATTGTTGGAGAAAAAAGTATTTGGAATTCAAATTCTCTCCTTTTTGGATGAATAGGCAAAGAATAATTTGCCAACTAGTCGATTGGGAAATGCAAGATTTGTGTTATGGTATACAAAGTCAATTCTACCCTGCAAGATTTGAATATAGGCTGCAAAAGACCACTACTCCACTAATTCATGATAGATGCAACACAAATAGAGACATGAGGGACCATCCGGCTTGTTTTAATTCAGACATGAAAGAAAGAGGAGAAAGAGAGGACAACACAGGAGGATACGTGTAAACCTTGTCAGCTGGAGATGAACTATGGGAACCTGAGTTCCACAGATGTTTACCTCTGCACACTCATCCTCACTACACACTTCACACCGATATCCCCTCTGTACTCATTCAGCAGTCATGGGCCACCATAGCAAGGACACTGAATGAAATAAATATAAAGATAAAATAAATACTGAAAATACATTTTATTTTGCTGTATTTCCCCCTCCCACAGCACAAAACAATATGGGTTCAATGCTTAGAATTAGTGTTTGTATCATAGTAAAGTGTCCAAATGAGATCGTTTTAATGCTAAAACCAAATCTAGGGTCAAAACAGGGATGGATATAGAATCAACAGCAAAGTTACCCACAGCCACAAGAAAGAAAGAAAGAAAGAAAGAAAGAAAGAAAGAAAGAAAGAAAGAAAGAAAGAAAGAAAGAAAGAAAGAAAGAAAGAAAGAATTAACCAGACATTGTGTTTAACTGAAATAGTTGAGGAACAGTATTAAGTGCAGAGCCCTGACTTAAATAACATGGACAGGCCGTGAACTGTAACTTTAGTGGCATTATATTTTAGATGTAATATTCTTCACTTTGTGCTTCTAACTTTTCTTGTATTCCAAAATTGTGTGCACCAACCACAAGTTCCAAATAAATAAAGACAATTCATTTTAATAACAAAAAAATATGATTCTTGATCTGCCCGTCTTTCCCACAGCGGCCTCCCTCTCATCTGAAGTGAACCCCTCTCTATTAGAAGTTGATTTCATGTAAGATTAGGGGTTCAGCGCCGAGTGAGGCTGCTCATTCAACAGTCGACGCACTCATGTTACCATAAGGGCGCTTTGGATGAAAGCATCCATCAAATTCTACAAATTATTACTCATTTCATATTCATTAGATGCTTTAGATCCTTTATCGGGTCATAAATGTCTGTTTCCTGCTGAATTCTAATAAGCATACCAATACCAGTGAGCTTTGAATAAATATGCAGAGAGCGTTACTCTTCTATCCTCTATTGTGTCCCCTCTTCATCTCTCTCAATTTGCATAAACACCTCGATACAACCTCTTATAATTTGTATTTCTTTCTTGTCTGACTGTTTCTTGTGTCATTATGTCAAGTTAAAGACTCTTTGTAGATTTGGATATTTAAATATAATACTGTAAGGGGTGGGTGCTTGGTGGATGGAGTATAATATGGAGCCCCTTGAGTAATGGACTAGCAGTGCAAGGGTTAAGGGTTCAATCCCCCAATGTGGCTGACTATACTAAAAGTGTATCCACTCAGGGTACCATTATTTATATTCATTAGATGCTTTTATTGGTCCTTAATGTCTGATTCATATGGGAGAGGCTGAATACGCGTGCCAGTGCCAGTAGTTGAGAATATTATCCATGAGCAGCCCCTGAATATGGATTAGGAATGTTTCAGGGCCTGAAACCAGCCGATATCATTGGGTACAGTGCTGTCCATCACCACGATTATATGTCAACAACATGCTAGCGAAGTACATGTTAGGATCACCTGTTGTATGAAATAGACTGACCAGGGGAATCCAGGTGAAAACTTTGACCCCCTTCACGTTAACATGTGTCTGAAATACAGACAATATCCAGGTATGAGTTATCCATATTCCATTGACACCTGGCATTAATAATGTATCTCAACTCTCCACATAGAGTTGGACTGTTCTCTCCCCTCACTACGTACATATATGCACAGGCACCCCGTTAACTTTCTCT
>OMLI01083959.1:0-11418 GCA_900302605.1 Rondeletia loricata
TAAGAAAGCAAATAAAATAATTTAAAAAACAGAAAGAAGAGAAACATGACAGTCATAAAAACCCCTAAAGGACTTGTAAAAGCGTCTCAGCTCAAAGCAAACAAAACATGAAACAAACAAAAACCAAGATAATGAAGACAACCAAACAGAGTTGGATAACAGAATCTAAATACACAACATGGTGGAAAACAGTGAGTAGCAATAAAATGCATGAAAAGTCAAGTGAGGGAAACAAGATAAAATCTCTGTTGCAGAAAAGAAAATTATAGGGGAAGCAAGAGTGTGGTAGTCAGTGGGAGGGTCTGTGTGTGTGTGTGTGTGTGTGTGTGTGTGTGTGTGTGTGTGTGTGTGTGTGTGTGTGTGTGTGTGTGTGTGTGTGTGTTTGTTTGTGTTCAGAGAGAAAGAGAACCAGTGAGGTGAAGAGGAAAAAAATGTGTTCTTTGAGTTATAGAGGGAGACAGGTTTAAGTCTATATTTGAAATCAAGAAATGTAGCTTCATACAGTCAAGATCCTAACAGTGAGTCGTCTGAATCTGATGCAGGCTGTCAGAGGATCTGGTGTCACATGTATGAACCTGAGAACGCAACGCAAAGTAAACTTTGAAGGGCAAAGGAACGGATTCTGTCTGATATGTCGGTATATTGATATTGGTTTACATTGAAGTCAGGTACAATATTCAGCTGACATGACATGGTGCTGAATGTTCAGTGCGGCTGCTCAAAGTGGCTAATCCAACCAGATAGTCGAGTGGTTGAGTCCGATGCATGAGAACTTTCTCTCCTGTGTCTCCCCTAGTCCGTCTCCGTCTCTGCTTTCCAACTGTTGACTGGACAATCCTTCCTGTTAAAATAAAAGTATGGAATATGTGGAGATTGGTGGCAAACGTGGAAGCCTGAGCAATGTTATAGGATAAAGGGTAAATCAAACTACAATAGAGTGTTAAAAGACATTTCTGATGAACCGTCGACTTGGCAGCAATGACTGCCATAGCAACGCTTCTTTTCCTACAGTGGGGTGGGGGATACCACCACTGTGATTGGTCGATTCAGTCTAAAGCAGTGAGAGCAAGTATACAAAGGCAAGTGTGTGATGTTAAGACATATGACATAACACAATCAGCCGTATGTCATTTAGACCAGCGCTGATTTGTAGCATCACTGGGCAGAGGCTTTGAAGTCTCCGTGAGTTTTAAGGTGATTTTGATTGTTTTGGTGACTTATTACGTATCAGGTTAGTGACACCAGTGCCATCTAATGCTTCAGCTGAGAATGAGTAAGGAGGCCATCAGAGAGCAGACCCTCAGGGAAATCCTGGCAGAGCAAGAGGAAGAGGAAGAGGAGGAGGAAGATGAGGAACCCAGGATCTGCGGCGTGTGCGGAGATCAGGCCAACGGCTACCACTTCAATGCCTTGACATGCGAAGGCTGCAAGGGCTTCTTCAGGTGAGGTTGTTTCTTTCCCCCTCTCTCTCACACTCTCTCTCTTTTGCCCTCTTCCACACACATGCTGCGGTTTCCCACTCACCCTCTCACCGTCAGTGTCACTAAGCCATCGACGCTCTGTCCTTGATTTCCACAGGCTGTGCGACCTTGTTTCAACCAATGTATCGTATAGCATCTATAAGAGGAGAAAGAGTAGAAGACAGCTGGGACAAAACGCTGCTCATTGACATGGAGGTTTGAAAACAGCAAATTGAACAGAAGTATAAGAAAAAAGCCTTGTGCACAGCGTGTAAGTCAAGAGGTGCTGGTAACTGGAAGAAGAAAAAAAATCCACATATCTATGTGGCTGTAACTGCACACTCAAGACTCAGGCCTATGGACTTAATGCAAAAACGGATCTTTAATAAAGATCATGAGCAACGTGTTTCGCTCTTGAGCCTGATGAAGCTGTAAGCGAAACGCGTTGCTCATGATCTTTATTAAAGATACTTTTGTTGCATTAAGTCCATAGTCCTGAGTCTTGATGTGCGGTTACAGCCACATAGATATGTGGAATGTTTTGCTCTAGCAAATTGAACACTTCGAAACACGTGCCTTCAACACAGATTCAAGACACTTGTCCTTCTGAAATGTCTGCACACTGTATTGTATGGTGTTCTGTTTTCTATCTGCAGTAATAATCTGTTGGAGGATGTTAAACTGCAGGGCAATTGAGCCCACAAAGTATTCATTTATCGGATAATCTGACCACAATGCCACTGAGCAGGTTCAGCTCTTGACAGAGTAATTGTTAGTCAGCAGAGGTATGGAAGTATTCACCAAACTTTGCAACAAACGCTTGAAGGGTGTTTTGATGCACATTTGAAAATAAGCACACATGATTTTCCCTGCATTCCCTGCCCCCTTTATTGCTGTGCTGAGCCAGTGTCATCTCACAGGTAGAATAGACTCAACATTTCGCTGTTCCCATAGAATAAGAACAAATTGGAAGTAACTAAGTTACCTATCGCAGCAATGCTCATCTACATCTTGATTAATGAATTTCAGGTATTTTGACTTTACTGCTTTTTCATGCTTTTGATTTCTAACTTCAGATAGATGTTTGTAAGCTGTTACTAAATGGATTCTTAAATAAATTCAGACGTGCCATAAAGAGGTCAACGCAACTCCGATGTGCATTCCTGAATAACTGCATCATAACCAAGAACAACCGCCGGCAGTGCCAAGCCTGCCGACTCCGCAAATGCCAGGCCATAGGCATGCGCAAAGAAAGTAAGTAAGGTTGAAATTCAACATATGTCCTTATACTGTTACAAGAGAAAGCTTAAAATATTTGTCATTTTAGATATTGATGCATGTGATCAAATGTGCTCACTGATATATGACAAATACTTGCAAATATAAGTCAATAACTTGTGTGAGAACATATTCAGATACATGTGTTGCTGTCATATTTATTGGAATTATAAATACTACAAACAGTACATTTACAATAATAGAAAGACAACATGCAGCACGATCATTTGTCCGGGTTAAATGAAAGAGTAATAAAAGACACAAAATTTGAATTAAAAAATGTGACCAATATTTCAGGCTTTAGAGATTTGCCTTAAGAAATCTATGTACAGTATTAGGCGATAGGTAGCATGAAACGTTTTTTTTTTTTAATAGACCATTTAGAATTTAGCTTTGGGAATGAGAGGATTTCAATATAATCCAGCATTAGAGGTGTAACCTCAATGTGAGTTCAGCAGAAAGAGAAACAAAAACACATCAGAAAGTGAAAAGCTCAACATCAACTTCGTTTTGATTCTAAATCAGTATTTCTATGGCAACATACAGGTATTTCTTTGTGTTGCCTTAGTGATCATGTCTGACGAGGCGGTAGAGAAGAGGAGGATCCAGATCAGGCAGAAGAAGACGGGTGACACATCAGAACAGCTTTCAACCCAACAAGAGGCAACCATTGAGGAGCTGCTCTCTGCCCACCACAAGACATTTGACCCAACATTTTCCCTCTTCAGTGACTTTATGGTAGGTATACGTGTGCAAGCATGTTTGATGTATTGACATTTTAAGTACTTAACGCATCTACTGTAACTGAGATTTTGTCTTCTTCAGCCCATCGACAGAAACATCATTCCTGTGAGTGAATACAGCCAGTCCGGTAGCGAGCCCTGTAAGCCGCTGACCAGCTGCCTTCCAAACACCTGCACTACTGGAAACAATTCTGCTACAGACCCCAGAACAGCCTCGTATTCCTGCTCCCCCCTCTCCTCCGCCTCTTTTCCCTGCGGTTCCTTTGAAAAAGAGGAGAACAAAGAGGGCAGTGAGGACACTGCTCTTCGTCACGTGACTGACCTCACCACTTACATGATCCAGAACATCATCAGTTTCTCCAAAAGGCTTCTGTCCTTCAGGTGCGTTTTTGTGCCTGTATGTGTCTTCACATATGTGAGAGTGTGTATCGTTTTCTTTCTGACTAATGTCTAATTGACTGGAAATAGTCACTGTAACTGTCTCTGACAGGGCTCTGACCATGGAGGACCAGATCTCTCTGTTGAAGGGAGCCACATTTGAAATGGTTCAGATCCGCTTCAACATGTTGTTCAACACTAAAACGAGCGTCTGGGAGTGTGGCCATCTGACATACTGCATAGATGACGCTGTGCGGGGTGAGAATACTTCCATGAACATGCCACCAAAGCATTATGTTTAAGTTTACAGAGGTACATTTGACAGTGTATGGTCAAAATCTACAGATGTGTACATACATATATGCGTTATGTCCATATTGGTGAGTTTAGAGGGGTGAGACAAATGTGGATCTCCCTCTTCCTAAATATCATCATGAATTGAGATAGCCCTCATGCCTAAAAGAAGTGTGCAAGAATAAATTAACTGAACAGAATGGACTGGACCATGATTGGATAGTGTGTGGTCTGATGCTGCCTGTGACATCGGTGTGACATGGGTCTGTCCCCATGGCAACAAGGGACTGAGGCTGATCAGCTGGTTAAAGTGGGTCCCCAGTTGTTCTGTTGACAGAACTGGCCCTCATTAGGCTCTTGAGCTTTTTGGCAGGGATCCCGTTGACTCATTCCCAATAATGAGGACCAGGAGTAGTAGGAAGGGGAAGAATGTGAGATAATGAACTCAGGTATATGCTGCTAGGAAGGTGTGTGCGTGCGTGTGTGTGTGTGTGTGTGTGTATGTGTGTGTGTGTGTGTGTGTGAAAGAATGCATTTAATACATGCCATGAATGTTGTTCAACTGGTGTTATCTGCTCTACTTTTTAAGGTCAGATGAAACTCACTTTGTCTTTCAACTCTATATTTAAGGCATTTGGCTTGCGGGCTGTCTTTGGCACTGTTATGTATTGCTGACTGGCTGCTTGTCTGTCTGACAAAACGGCTGTGGGATATTCAAAAGTTTGATAAGATGAAACATATTCCAGCCAGTTGTCATTTGTTGTCATTGAACCGCTTTTCCCTTGTGTCACTTACACTGAATGTCCACATAGCAAGCACTATCAATAATTTCATCACAGCGTGTTTTTGGGGTTGAGACTGAGACAGGAGCTGCACAGTAGAAATAAACACATCGCTCTTTGTTTGTCTGTCTGGGGCCAATAATTGGATTTCCGCAATCCCTTTAAAGGTGCATTATGATTCAGTTCGATGATCTGTGCCCACTGCCTTGCCCCTTTGTTGTAACTACATCCATTCATGTAGCCATGCGTCGTCCCTTATTGTCTTCTTATATGTCGTCCTCTCTCTACCTTGTCCTCCCCATGACCTCTGTGCTCCTGTGTCTTGTAGCTGGCTTCCAACAGCTCCTGCTGGATCCTCTATTGCGATTTCACCACACACTGCGGAAACTGGGCCTCCAGGAGGAAGAGTACGTTCTCATGCAAGCCATCTCCCTCTTCTCTCCAGGTAACGGCAATTCTTCATCAGTTCATCCAAATCCCTTGCAAATGGAGATCATTTTTGAATCCCAGAAAGACTAGTGAAACAGTGTACATTCATATCCAGGCCAAAGATAATCACAAATATTTTGTTATTCCAAATGAGACCACGGCGTATTCAGAAGTTCTCAAAGGCCACGTGTCCTGTTGATGTGTCCTTGAGCAAAACACTGAACCCCTATCTGCTCGCTCATTTGATGTTGCTCTGGATAAGAGCATCAAGTAAATGTAAATATCAACCATAGTGCATGGCATAGTTTGTTTTCATGACCGGGTCATGAATGAGGTAATCGCTGTGCTACTGAGTGTTTTGTGGTGATTTACCAGATCGTCCGGGCGTGCAACATCACAGTGCGATTGACGAACTGCATGACAACCTGGCGCTCCTTCTGAAAACCTGTATAGACTGCAAGAGAGTGGGGCCAGAGAAACAGTGAGTCAAATAACCAGCGCCACAGACATCCCATTCTCAGTTTGAGACCTTTCCCACCCGGTCGGATTGAACTGCCTTTGTTTCCCCTGTGCCTCCAGCTTGCTGTACCCCAAAGTGATGGCCTGTCTTACAGAGATGAGAACAATGGCCGATGAGTACAGCAAACAGGTTCTGCAGATCCAGGACATCCAGCCTGACTTCATCTCTCCTCTCATGCTGGAGGTGGTCAGTAAGGAGCCCTGACACGACCTCTCTGACACAGGCATCTACATAGGCAGCTAAAGCGCTCTCCGACCACCTCCATTATTTGGCAGTTGAGAACCTAAGCTGCTTTTACATTGGAAAAATTTAGCTAAATGTCGTTGTGTTGTCATAGGATGCAATCTATGCTGTTATTTTGAACAGGGTTGAAAGCTAAAGTATTCTGTGGTGAATTATATTGTACAAGTAGATGTGTCAAAACACTAAGGATGGCAATTCTGTCAGGGAATAATCTCAAGCATACACTATGAGCTGAAATCTTGATGCTATTTTACGTGAAAACGCTTGTTCACCTCACACATTACTGTCCGAGTGAGTCAGGTCCTTTAAAATATACTAGAAATTACCATCTGTCCTCTAGTCCACTAGCGGCAAATCAAAGAAACCATGAATAAGGCAGCATCAGTTTCACCGACATGTTACTAGCGGTTACAATACAGGTGAATTATAATTGCTGTTATTTACGTGTCTTAGTTTTGCTTTCTCTAACAGCAAGTACATATTGTGTTCTCATGAATGAGTATGGACCTTAAGTTGTTTTTTATTTCTCTTGAATGTATGATACAGAATGTATATTACATGGCAATATTATAAGAGGCAGTGAAGAATATACTTTTCTCAGGAAATGGGAAGAGATGTATCAGCACAGACAATCATGGCCCCTTGACCTTTGCTACCTCACTATGCGTTTACTTTTGTACTTTGATACGATCATGTAAATGTGTTTAAATGTCTATTTAAAATTAAAGCTCTACATCTAAATAAAACTGAACTTGAGGTACTGTTGTATTATAGTGTTCAGGGTTATTGGAAGTCAGACACTGCCCCACTGTGGTCATACTAACACACTGGATAACGGGGCTGAGGACTGACTTCATGGTCATATTGGAGTCGCTGCGATTCCGAAAGATTAAAAAATCTGTTTTGATCCCCACCATACATTTGCCGTGTAAACAGAAAGCTGCACACTCACCAAAAGAAAAAGATGGTACAAAGTAAACAAAGACAAAGGGCTTGATTATTTCCAGGCTATCCTACTCTTTATTTAATGCAAATTACAGTACCAGGGAACTATTCCTCAGAGCACGCAGAGGGAATATTTACAGAGAGGCGCACATTTAGCATACCTTCACAGAACAAAAACAAAAGAAAATAAAATCGAATGAAATAAAAATTTCAGTCACAAACAGAGGCATTCAAGTAGTAGTACTGTTATACAGGATGTTTTTGTAGTATTTTCTTATTATTTTTCTTTTCTTTAAACCCAGTTAGCATATTCTTCTGGAACAAGTGTGTGGATGCGACAGTGGGCTAATAGTATATATATTAGCCCACTGTCGTCGCTCGTCTTTTTTTATTTTTTTTTTGGTAACCTTTGTGGTGTTTTTATTAAACTGGAGATAGGGGCAAGGTGAAGTGGTCAAACTTTGTTTACAGGCCTGGTGGGGGGTAGCAACACGTTCATGAATGCAGAAATTACAGCAAGCAGGACAAGAAAAAGGCTACATGACTCGACCCCTTAGGTGCTACTGAATACCCCCCATATCACAGACAGGGAAGAAGAAGAACAACCAAAAGGACAGAGAAACAACAAAATATACAGAGAGAGAGAGAGAGAGAGAGGATACATTATTGCCTCTGAGGATGGCTCATCACAACATCTACATCATAGTTTGGCTTTGGTACCAGAACCAACACTGAGTAATACAGAAACGTACTGTACTGTATATTAGGGCTTTTTGATGCCCCCTCCCCACTTCATGCCCTGGATGCAACGCCAGGACTAAGGTATGTGTGTTTGTGCGTGCATGTGTGTATGTCCGTCCAAGATAAAACCTTAAACATCTATCGAAATAAACGTATCTACTGTATCTTCAATTAAGGAAAATATCCTTACAATTCACAATGTCTGTATGTTACATTAACATTAAGTTCGCAATGAAAAGGGGAAGGAGGTGAGCGTGGAGGGGATCGGAAATCATTCGAGTGGAAGAGTGTGCGTTGTGTGTGTTGCGGGACAGTAGGACATTCAACAGCACCAAAGGGAGAGTCACAAAGTGGGGGAGAGTGATGGCAGGGGCTGGGTGAGGGGGAAAGAAGGCGAAGGTGTATGAAAGCAAAGGCACTCCAAACTATAGTTACACTATACATGACTAGTTCTTGTTACAATAATACAGCTGTCATCTACTGTACTGTACAGGTAAGATTGAACTATATGGCTGGATAAAGCTCATCATCATCACCTACAATATCCATAAACAACGTCAGTTTTGCCCTGATAATTTTTTAATTTTTTTTTTAGTCTTTTTCATTTCTTTCCCCGCCCCTCGTCATCTTTGTTTTTGCTCATAAACAGTACATGGGTCTGCATATATACATACCTTGAACACAACATGGGGGGAAAATAGATAATCAAACATAAAAAACAACATACAAGTCAGGATTTTGGTGAGGAGCATTTATACTGTATATACAAATTCTGCTGTTGTTTTTTTTTCTTTTCTTTTTTTTTAATGTAGCGAGTATTCTCTGTAAATAAGACGCTTTGACGGACTGTACCGAGTGGCTCTATGTGCGGTAGGTGGAGAGAAAGAACGCTACACTAACACTTCAAGTCAGTGGTCACAATACAGTCGACAGTCAGCGGCGACAGGAGACACGAGCGGTTCTCCCCGAGCGAGACCACCGTAACGCCTTCTCTCAAGGAGTCGAGGGAAGAAAAGTGTAAGAAATACCTTGAATTTTCCAGAGAGAGAGGGAGATCTAGACAGGGGAAGACGTATCCCTGGATGCTGCACTGTCACAGAAACACTGTTACAGACAGAGTCACTGCAGAGTCCAAAGCATCTACAGCCTTAACAAATATGGACAACGCAGGAGAACAGGGAAGTGACTGCTGGAATCTAACCACACTCCAACAAAGAGACAAAAAAGAAAGAAAGAAGAAAGAAAACAAAACACCACCTTGCCTAATTCTATTGTCTTTAGGCAGCAGCAAATATTGCCACTGTCAGATGTGAGCTCACCATAAATGATTTCTGAACCATTGAAGTTAATATACATATATCTATATATACTTTTTATACATAAGGAAAAGTAATATATAAACCGTGTATGTATGTATGCATGTATGTTTTGTATTTTGTATGTATATATATTATACAAGCACACAGAACCAGATACATGTCACATCCATCGCACATGGCAATCCAAAACATGTGCCCAGGAATATAAAACCAAAATTTAAAACAAGGTTGAGTAAAACAGCTCACTGGCCATTTAAAAACAACCCCGGGCAAAATAATTAAAACCTGTCCAAACCTTCCCCCGCAAGTGGACTGCTTCTTTCCACATAAATCAGGATCATCATGCATCCATGTGTGTGAGAATGTGCATGTGTGTATGTGAGTGTGTGCTGTGTCTTTGTGTGCATGTGTGTGTGTGTGTATACGCGTGCGTGAGCCTCATGCCTAGTCTGCAGAACTGGAGGTCAACGTGGAGGTAAAAAGTGAGCGGTGAGGGGCGGGGTGACCCTGGGTGATCCTAACCATACTCAGGCCATGCACTACAGGAGGAACCAGGGGGGTCTGGCCAGGGGACGCAGGGGTCAGAGGTCAAAGGATGAGGACGCAGAGAAAGGGAACAATGTGGGGGAGGATAAGAGAGAAGGCCAGATAGCATTCGTTAAATATGGGAGTTTTTACAAAAAGGATGCACTGGTGCATTTTTTTTTGGGTGGTCAAGTCAAAAATATTTAAACTTTTACTAAAAGAGCACCACGCTTCAAACAGCTTTTCAATTTAGCAACAACAGAAGTCATAGCCAGCGCTTCAAATAAACATGTTTAGAGCTGCTAGCTAAAGCAAAGAGGTGCCTGGTGGACAGAGTGTGGCTCTGACCTGTGGTGGCAGAGGCGTTGGTTGGGGTGGAGGCGGAGGCCTGGCTGCGGGCGTGGGCAGGGATGAGGATGGAGGCCAGGGAGGGATTACTGGACAGCTCTGAGAGAGAAGAACAAGTTACAGCACTTTGCCAGATCACAGCTTTACAAAGCTACCTGTAGCTCCTGGATAAGAGACAATGGATGCTAACACTGGAAGCCTCCCAGAGGTGACATGTACTGGTAGAAGATAAGATACTGTAAGCTCTTGAAAAGTTTTACAGAGAATAGCTAATTGTGGCAAATGGAGGCTAGATTATTGAATAAAAGTATAAAGATGCACTTCTGTCTATATACAGAGGACAATGCAATGGCAAAAGCAACAGGTGATACAGAAGAAGAGATAAACACAAAGAATATTTCACAGAAAAGAATTAACAAGTAGGAGAAAGGGGTTGTCTATCGGTAAACTAGTGTCCAATTGTATGACAGCACACAGAGAGAAAGGCAGAGACTGGCAAACAGTAGAACCTCAGTCATTAGTGTGAACCTCTCACAAATAGCAACACTTCTGACTTGTGAAATGTTCCAGTTTTTGAAAGTATATTGAAACTAGGGTTTGACCGGCAAGGGTTTTAAAGGCCAATACCAATATTTGTGGATTGAAGCTGCCGATAGTCGATATTTTCTCGATGCAAAAAAAATTACAAAGATTCAGTGTTTCTCCCAGAATTTTATTCTTGGCAGGGTGAAAAAGCATTTAGACCATCATGTGACACTATAACTCATACATATGCAATTCTGTTGGGTGGGTTAGGTTAGCAGCTCGTTAAGGCAGGGTGAATAATAAACCTTTATTTGACTAGGAAGTCACATTGAGATTAAAACCTCTTTTACAAGTGAGACCTAGCCAAGACAGGGCCAAAGCAGTATAATACAGCATACAAAAACAGCAACAAAAACAACAATAGTACACAACAATAAAACAACCAACATAATAATATACATAAACTAAGGCAGTATTCCGTCTTTTAAAATCTGGTAACGAGATGTGATACTGGAGTTTGAGTTTAGCATGCAGCTCGTTCCAGGACCGTGGGCCTTGATAGAACGAGCTCGTCTTGCCTGCCTCAGTTCGAACAGCAGGTACCATACAGTGCAACCACTTTTGCGATCGTAGGTTGTGACTACCTTGCAGGAATAAAAACTTGGAGTTTATGTACATGGGCAGTTTACTAATGATAGCTTTATAGATATATACCAGTGTTGCATCCTACGCATTGCAAGGGATGGCCAGTCAACTAGGTTGAACAAGATCCTATATTTTGAATTTGTAATGTATCTCAAAGCTGAATGATACAGGGGGTCGAGCTTAGCCGAGGTAGAGGGACAGGCAAATCCATAAACAATATCACCATAGTCAAGCTGAGGCAGG
>OMLI01083972.1:0-11278 GCA_900302605.1 Rondeletia loricata
ATGTGGTATTGTACACATCAGCTCTGACATCTACAGCCTCATGACACCTAGTTTTTGCCGGACTGCCGAGCAGGCCAGCAAAGAATACTCCATGTCCCTAACTGACTGACTCCCCATTGTTGAAACAATGTGTTGGCCATCGAGACAACTCATCTACATTTACCCTTGAGCTGTCTATGTTTGTTTATTTGGAAATAGCTAACTGCAGATGAGAGGTAAGCTATTGTCATTTCATTTAGTTTACCGTTTGGTGTGTCCTTGCTTGAATGCACAGATGTATGGATGTATTAAGGTTTGGATGACATTACGTTTTATAGTTTATATAGCGGCAGCAGATGCACAAGTACACTCGCGCGTTCAGGTTTGTTGGCACCAGCTCCAGCTCCTGGAACCGACATGAAAAGATGGTCCAGTACCATTTATGGACAGAAAGTCATGGGTCAAATGTTTCAGTTCCTGACAGACAATGTTCCCCACAGGCTGCATTTGCGGTCCGGCTAAACTAGGCTTGCCTATAGTCTTGTTTAGGTGTATGTGGTAATCTGAAAACAATACCCAATAATAGTCACAATAAATCATGAGGCAATATTACTGTAGATTACCATGTGTGTTGCATGCTTATGGCAAGTGTACAAAGTGTTGTCACTTCATAATAATACCTGTTGGCTTTCAGCAGTGTCACCAAAATGAGACTCTTCCCTATTTATTGACTTCAAGGGCAGATGCATGCTAGTATGCTACCATCAAACGATATAAGGCATTACTCATACATTACAGACGCAAAAGTGAATAGCAGTTAACATTCGCCACTAATGAGTACATAGAAGGACTATTACTGTTACCATTTTCCATTAATAAAGTTTCAAACAAAATTAAACAAGTGATATAATTCCTGAATATTTTAGTGAGAGTTGTCTTCATCCATACCTCATCTGGCTGATTTCTGATAAGTGTCTTCACTTTAGTTTGAAACTCTTCGCAGAGGTGCTGCTTGTGTTGGTATGTTCAGTTTTCTATATCCAACATCCTAAATCCAGGTTATCTGCAAGTCAAATTTAGGTGAAGATGAAATGGGTTTTGTCTTCAGCAGTATCAATATCTATCTATATATTTGAGGACGAGTGGTATGCTTTCTTGGGTTTGTCAATGGGTACATTTACATGCACACTAGTAATCCAATCTCTAACCTAATTAAGGCAATACTCCAACTGCAGCAACTGTCATGTCCTCCTATTGGTCTAATTACCTTAAACAGAGTAAGGATATAATAGGTGTAAGCTCAGCTAAGATTTCTGCGTAATCTTTTAGTATATTTGGCCATGTAAACACCGTAGTCTAATTTAATTCAGATTTTCAATTGTGGGTATGGGTCAATGTTTACACAAACTACAACATGGCGGGGTGGTGACGGAAAAAGGCATAATTTTTAGAGCGACTGCAAACCGCTTTTCATGCTGAACCAAAGGAATGTAGTGAACCTCCTCATGTGTTTAATAATACCACTTGCATCAAGGTGATCTGCTAGCACAGTGTCCAAAATTAACTTTTTGGCTCTCCAGCCAAGGGCTGGTAAACCAAAATAATGTACCTGCCAAGAATTATTTTTACCGGCCAAAATAATTAATATATTTTTCACAGAAATGTCACCCTACCATTTCAATGCTATTTTGCGTATAGAATCAGGTACTGTGTGAAACATTTAATAAAGAGCAGATGTGCTCACTCACTTCCACAATTGATGAAGTGACTCGCCTCATGGAAATAACATAAGGCTAGTTAACCACCCAGGCAGCAGTTTGTAGAAGTTTAGACGCTAACAGTTTGTGCAGAACCAGCATAATTGGCAGCCAATCAGGAACCAGTTTGATACAGAGCTATGGTTTTGCTTTGATTTGATTGGCTCACGATCAGAGAGAGAGTACGGTGGTTAACAGGGACAAAGTTTGAGAACAGACAAAGACCAAAGACTGTATATAACTGAGGCATTCAGATGTTATCGTCTATACAAGTTACTGGCTAGTGAAGTTACTGATTTATCAACCAAAGACTAATTTTACTGCCATTTGGCACTTGGCGGGTGATAATGTCAGACCTGCAAGCTCATCAATGCAAGCAACCAGGGTTTATTGGGGGAAATGGCGTTACCTCCAACCAAGTAAACACTTTAATCAAACAATCACCTTAATCTCATCATTCACAGTAACCAGAGAATTGTGTGCATGTAAACGTATCCAACGAGAGACCTGGGTTCCATGACGTGACTTGCAGATGACAGTCAACAATTTTGAACAGAATAATATGCCTTACCTCTAATAGATGAAGAGTACCCTTGTTCGGGGAAGGGTGGCATAAGAGGGATCAGCCAGTTTACGCACTCTGGAGTAGTTAACAAACCCTCTGACAAATAGCATGAAGCCTGGAGTCCAAAGAAAAGGTCCATGATGCATGTAATTAAAATCATAAAACAGAAGACACTAAAGAAGAGAAACTCAATCACAGCAAATAAATGTTCCTGTTGGCATTTAAGAGGCATATTGCCAATTTTTATAAAATGTTTTGACAAAACAGGATATAAAACATTAGTATTAATACAATCATTATTACAAATCAGTATAGTAATGAAATAGTATGAAATATTAGTGTAAGTATTAGAATATAAATACTATATTTGTATATAAAATATTAGCAGTAGTAATAATGTAACTATAACTCACCCAGGGCCAGGAACACCCACCACAACCAGTACTGGCCATCAAAGTAGCCAGGGAAGTAGGTAGAAAACTGGAACAATTATAAGATAAGTGCCAATTAGGAGCAATGCATTGATTCCTAGTTTGCCTGCAATCTAAAATCCTGGTTATGTATATAACCCACCACAAGATATTGTCCAAGAAAGTTATCCTAGATGATTTTCAGACTTTTGTTTCTTCTGAGGACTAATACAGACGTGAGCAGCTAATCCTGCACCTAGAAATCTTTGCATAGCCCTTCAGTACTTGAACTGGTAAAGATTTAAATAACATATATTCAGTAAATGGCTCTTACCCTGACAATGAGAACCCATTTGATGAGGGACAGGCCGAATCCAGAGATGGCCCCATATCGGCCAGCTGCTGATGTGGTCAGACAGAATGACAGGAAGAAGCCGATCCAGTTGAAGAGGAATGCCACTGGAGACGGCGAGAGAATAATTAATGAACAGTCAAGAAAGATGGAATTCTGATATAATTGAAATCAAATTGCATCAGCTTTTCCAAAAATGCCAACATTTGACGTATACACACGCACACGAAAACCATCTCATATTTTAACTATTATTATTATTACATGTTCCTCTATGGGCTGAGAAAGTTCTATGACCCTTGGGCTTATGAAAACCTTTCAAACCCATTGGATAAACTGCAAAATGCATGGCGGTCAAGCTAAAAACAAGGCTGTTTTTCTTAGTTCCTGAAAAGTTGACATTTTGGATATACAAGTTTTTCTCTTTCACATTCCCCATGCAGATTTTCCCAGATGGTCATGAGATATGAACCAGTGACCATCTGGTTACAAGCCCGCTTCTTTGAGTTCCAGGCTACCTGCCTTACAAACCTGTCAAACAAGTTGTATGTGAAACTGACTGGCAATTAGTTTACTCTTTTAAAAACCACTGTATAGAAGTCAAGTGAAAGAATGATACAGGGGGCACTTACTGAAGAAAGTGAGCATGAAGATGCCGTCATTTCCTATTCGCAGCTGGTCAGCATCTTCAAAGTCATCCCTGGCCACAAAGTCATCCTCCTGCACCAACAGTAAGAAACAAGAGTAGGGAAATAGGTAGATATGTGGCATTAACTTGAGTTTGTCTGCTACAAGATGTTGCATTATTAGTTTTGTGAAAACTCTACATAGATTAGTACATGAGTAGACAACTAATCCAAATGGGATCTGTGAGAATGAAGCAGGGGTACCGTTACTCTTCCAGTGACCAGGGGGATAGCAGCCTCTGCTTTGGTTCTCTCAGCTTCATCATAGGAGGGCAGTGTGGTGGCAACATTGTAGGATGGGGGGTTAGGAAAGCTTCCTCCATCTTCCTTATAGTCAAAGAAAGCTGTGGTGGTAACACAAACAAACGGCTATTCGTCTGAGAAGAGAGGGGTACCTCAAAATAAACTCATTCAAATGCATGAAACAAACTCACTAGTGTAGCCAACATAGCATGACTTCTCTAACATCCTCTTCAGACTGAAGTGTTGTTTCCTGATGTAGTCTGGGCTAACATTAAATACACGACTCTAGCCTCAAGTTAATTTCACCTCAATATATCATCGTAGTTTTTGGCACACATCTCTGTATATGTTTATGAACAATCAACTGTGCAGTCTGTCACCTCTGCTCATAGATAGACAGACAGACAGACAGACAGACAGACATATCTTCAAATACAGGAAACTAGGCCCATTCTGTTTAAAGGCTCTAACTTTTAATTTTGCCTGTCAATACGGAATCAAAAATGAGCTTGGAATAAAACTGAATGCCAGTAGTAACAGCAGAACCCAAAGGCAGCTAACTGCTCACCAACTGTTATGGAGGTTTGCATGCTAAGAGGTGAACATCTGCTTTCATGTCCTTGAAAGGGAAAAGGAGCACAGAATTGCAGCAGTGATTTGTCACTTTACCACACAGGACCAGGAAGGGATGAGATACAGGAGGAAATAAGACATTTAGCATTGTATGTGTCCATTATTGTTTATGTCCTGAGTCATGCAAGCCAAGTCTTTTTTGTGGGTCATTTGGCTCCTAGCCAGGAACCCTCCTTTTTGTTTTTCAAACGCAATTAGCATTGAACCAGGTCCACGGTCTCAGGAAGGGTTAAAGAATGTACCCACTTGCGCAATGTGATTGCCCTTGCCCTCCTTTGAAGTCTTGAATAAGATTAGAGACACTACAGACCGTTCAGGAGGGCCACGTACACAAGCTAATCCTCACTACAACATTCAGGATCATTTTAATGCTTAGTCTAGCACAATTCAGAGTCATCCAACATTGTGTGAGTTGAGAAGGCATCTAACCTGCATTCGCTGCAGTGACGCTGCTGTAGGGTGGGGGTGCGTCCTGGACAGGAGCCTCCTGGGATGGCTGGGCTGGCTCCTCCTCATTCACCAGCTGAGGAAATGTTACAATAACACAACACAAGCAGTTTCAACACAAGGACAATGTGTCCTTTGGTAAAGCTCTACGGATTGGCCACACATTATTAAAAAATCAAGCTGAGACACAATTTAAGGAGGGAGACAAAAATGTCTGAGCCATGCCTAACAACTGATCTTCAAATATTTCCTGGTTTACACGCCCTATGTCTACTTTCACCATGTACTGATTTGAACGTGCAGAATACAGATGAACTGGAGCTACCTTGAGTGAAAATATACCTAAAATGGGGATGACTCGTAACTGAGTCACAGGGTTAATCAGAATAATGATTTAACTAACACACTGCGCAACAAGTGGCCTTAGCAGATACATCTGCACCAAACTGCATCCACGCCATCAGTGACATTTTATAAATCAGTCAAACTAATTTGCCCGCAATTAAATTGTAACTAATGGGGTTGCTGTGCGATCAGGGTTTCATATATCATTTTCAATACATGTTCTGTAGGCTATCAGCTACAGAGACACCTCCACAGTGAGTCTACTGAATGGGTGGTTTGGTCACATTATGCCCAAATGACACTAGTCAGCATGCCTGCTCAGGCCAGCAGCAAATACTGGCTAGTGGCTGCTAACTGAAAATGGGTCACATACAGATTATACATGGTGAATCACTTGTTCATATTAACAAAGCATCATCTTAGGTTGAAACAATGTGTTTGATATAAGATCCCTAACGCCAACTCGGGCCCGCCCGTAAATAAAGCTGGTTGTTTTCTCAGTGACAGGCTGTTAGCTAACTTGGCCGTACATTTAGCTTGCCAGCAAAATGTTACCTACCTCTTGATACCTCACGTTACTGTTTTGTTCCGCCATTTTGGAAGAGGTGTATAATATTGAAAACGTCCACTTCCAAGTGTGAGGATACGTTGTGTAAAAGGAATCTGGCTGACGAATTAGCTTGATAACGTTTCCTAACACCAGTCGGCCATCTCCTTCTCCCCCTCCTGGTAGTTGGCTCTGATGCTGCCTTCAAGTGGTGTCGGAAATACCCATATTCCGAGTTCAGCGCATATGAACGTTCCGACGAAGTGGGAAATACGACTGGGAAAGCCGGAATGTTCTATGACACCCGAGTTACTGAGTTATGATAATATAATACTTCCATGGTTATGACCATAGCGGGTGGATAACGTGGAAGCTGTGTCAACAATTGGTGGTAAAACGTCTGCCGCTGCAGCATGAGCTATGTGCCCCTTGATTTCTTAAATAAAACACAGCCAACACAAACTATATTTGTCTCAGGACCCATTTTATTATTGTTTCCAACCAAATTAAAGTGCTTGAATGAAGTGATACATGTCATATTTACGACTCCCGAAAACGGAAGTAGAAGCGTACGAGGGGCACCCAAAGGTAGCATACGTTGTTCTGCGTTGTCATGTGACGCGAAGTAACAGACTGGATAAAGATAGTAGGGGGCAGAGTATTCCCAAACAAACACACACACAAAGATATAAACATTAAACGCATTTTATTCAAACTAATAAAAAGCAAGGCTATATGAACAATCAGTTGAAAACTTGAAAGTCTGCACTGCATAAAGCCCAAACCTAAGGATATGTTATGTTATGTTATGTTATGTTCAGTGTAGAAAAACTGCTCGTTGGCCCTTATGAAACAAGGTTTCTCCACCAGAAGAAAGGATTCATTGAAGAGTTCATTTTCAAAATGCTTTATATATCCACACACTTTGGAACACAACTCTTCAATTCTTCTTGGAGGCTGAGGGAAGTGGATCCACCAGCTTGTTATGCACATGCATCATCCCTAAGTGAAATGCCAAGAAAAAAATAGTTTTTCAATGTGAGGAAGCCAGAGTGAAGCTGTATGCATTTCAAGATATGTTGATTGATTCAAACTCAAGCATATTTAGACTACATATGATTTTTCTAGGGACACTGAAAGGCAAATCCCTTAATGCCAATCCAGATCCCCACATAGTTGCTTTCGATCACAGCACAAACGTCACGAACTCTGCACAGTTTCTACAATTCATGTCCATGTTGCAATGATCAGAGCAGTACAGGGACATAACGCAGCTTCAAGCAATTCAGTGCAACCAAAAACGATATAGGAGAGTAAATTCACAGGAACATGGTACTTTTATGGTTCAATCTCACCTTTAAAGTACTTGACAGTTTTGACCCGCAGTTCCAGGGTGGCGTCCTCGTCACACACAAAGACTGTCTGTGGGTGCTGTTGGAACGCAGACACTGTCCACATGTGATTCACACCTTCCTCTATAGCTTTGTATAAAGCAAACGCCTTGTGTGCTCCAGTGATGAGAATCATGACCTGAGAAGAGAACGAAATGCAACCAGTGGATCTAAGACTGAGAGAGAGAGAGAGAGAGAGAGAGAGAGAGAGAGAGATAGAGCACCTTTGCAATATTTTGGTGCATCATGAATGTGACAAGGATTTTGAGCCATGCTTTGCCAATTAAATAGAAATGATGATTCATGACACATGGTATATTTGCCTTTCATGCAGAGAAATAAAGCAACAGGACAGAAACACAAAACAACACACAACAAACAGGACACATGGATAGTTGAAATTCATAGGCTCCTAACCTCCTTTGCGTCCATGACAGTGCCCACTCCCACAGTCAGTGCCATGGTGGGCACCTTTGAGAGATCTCCATCGAAGAACCGGGCATTAGCCAGGATGGTGTCCCTCGCCAAGGTCTTCACCCTGGTCCTGGAAACCAGGCTTGAACCAGGCTCATTAAATGCAATGTGGCCATCCGGTCCAATACCTGACATGGGAGAGGAGGAGGCGTTATTATTTCACTGCTTTTATAATCATCTGATACCTGGACGGGTTTGAGCAAGAACTGAGACAAGTGTGTGCTTTGTTTGGTTGGTTATATACTCACTATCGACATTATGACCTCCTCACCTCCAACAAAGAGTTCGATTCCCCCAGCAGCTTTTATCTTATCCTCGAAGGCCTGGCACTCCTCTTGAAGATTGGCAGCATTGCCATCGAGGATGTGGGCGTTCTCCGCTTTCATGTCGATGTGCTTGAAGAAGTTATTCCACATGAAGGAATGGTAGCTCTCGGGGTGATCTCGGGGAAGTCCTACGGGATTTCACAGCATTTGTAAGATCATAGCTTTACAGAATTCCTCCAGGCTAAACCGTTGTATGTGTGTAAAGAGAGAGAGAGCGAGAGAGAGAGAGAGAGAGAGAGAGAGAGGTGAGGACATACCTACATACTCATCCATGTTGAACGTTTTTACATACTGGAATGAGATCTCTCCATTCTTGTAGTACTCAATCAGTTTCTTGTAACAACCCAGCGGGGTGCTTCCTGAAGACAGACATATAAAGTGCAGGAATACATTGATTGCATTGGTGCTGTCCTGTCCTGCATTATTTGGCACATGCATCAGCTTGCCAGCAGTGTCGGGCTCATTACTTAAAACATAATAGATTACTCATTTCAAAATAACGGCATACGCCCTGGGAGAGTAACGCGTTACATGTATTTTCCGTTACTCAATTCAAATTCCTTAGAAAATCGGGGTTTAACTCAATTGCCCTGTGCGCTTCTATGCTGAATGATCAGGAAAAACAAATAGCCGTGACATCCAATGTTCTTCCTCGATAAAACCAAAGTAGTGAGAACAGATCCAGAGAAAAGTAAACTTCCTGCCTTTCATCCCGGCTGGCTCATCGAGTCAGCTGATATATTGACAACAAAAGCAACGATCTATAGCCTACGTTTGATCGGTTAACTGTAACTATTGAAAGTAGGCCTATAGCCTCGTTACTGTGGAAAATAAATCGTAGGCCTACCGGTGGGGAGCCCCATTGTGAAGTATCTGTCTGGACCAGGGCTGAACAGTAAGATCTTATTTCGGATGTACTTCGCAGCCCACTCGCTTGCCTGGTCGTAGTCATTGAGGATGATGAGCTTCATGGTCCTGGAAAAGCAAAGCAGATGAAGCGTTTGCCCGTCTGAAGGAGACCGTCTCGAAGTAAGTCAGGCCAACACACCTAAATCAGACTTTAGACTCATCAGGGCATATCATCCAACAGGAAAGTGAGATCACCGTGAATGCCTATGGACTGGCAGAAGGAAGACAGCGACCTATACAGGCTGCAATGATGTAACCGTATAATGTGACCAAAACCTTCACCGTTGCATTGGAAATAAAATCAAGCGAAATGAGTTCCTGCATCCACCTCTATGTGAGGGTATCCGTGGATTTGACTCCGTGCAGAGAGGAACTGGTTGGTCATATGACTCCTACCGGATGCAAACGGCGCTCCGTCTGGAGGAGGCGCGTTAAATAATCGAACAAAAAGTTCGGAAATTTGTGTTTGGTAGATTATTTCTCTGTTGTAACTATGCTTCTTGGCAATACAATTTATACCGTTGGAAAGCCTGTTTATTTCCCTTTTAAATGGTGCCGCATTTGTAAGGAACATGCATTTGTGGGATGAGCAGCACAGCTGAGTATGTGGGTTGCGCCCATGAAAAATTTGCCAAATCTCAGCTTATTCTGCTGTTGCTATTGACTCTTGTTTGGTGGATTGGATGATTGAAGTCTATCAGTAACAAGGAAGAAATAAGACATATTGGCAATTTTACAATTTAACCTCAGTAGCCTGTGGAAGAACCATACACAGCCACAACAGCCTGGCACCTCGATCCTCCTCATGCTGGTCATACACTGCTTTTTTTGTTTGTTCAATGTTTATATCCATGTGCTAAACCAAACTCGGATTCATTCATTCGAGTTGAGAAAATTAAGCCATACACCATTCATAGTTTTGGAAAACGGCAGTACCCAGGAGCAGGCCAGCAAGCTCAAGGCCTGTGAGGTAGAGAAGGAGGCACTCCATCAGGAAATGGAGGAACTCAGAAACAGCCACAATGTGAAGTCCATGATCATGGAGCAGCAGGATAGCAAGCTCGAGGCCTTTCAGAAGGAGAACGAGCAGAAGAAATCTTCGCCAAGAAAGCCTATCAGAAAGGCCTATAAGGAGAACGAGGCCCTCCGACAAGACAAGGTGGCCCTCTGCCAAGAAATGAAGGAGCAGGCCAGCAAGCTCAACGCCTGTGAGGAGGAGAAGGAGGCTTTCCGCCAAGAAGTGGAGGAACTTAAAAAAAAATGCTCCAGAAAAAAACAGCCATGAGCACCCAGGAGCAGGCCATGCAGCTCAAGACCTGTGAGATGGAGAAGGAGGCTCTCAACCAACAGGTCAAACACAACAGTATAGTGGCACGCTCTGGAGAGGGAGATGAGATAGAGTTGGATGAAAAACTCCAGAAAAAGTCCAAGAAGCGGCACGGTGGTTCAGTGGTTAGCACTGTTGCCTCACAGCAAGAAGGTCGTGGGTTCGAATCCCCGCCCCGGTCCTTTCTGTGTGGAGTTTGCATGTTCTCCCCGTGTTCGCGTGGGTTTCCTCCGGGTGCTCCGGTTTCCTCCCACAGTCCAAAGACATGCAGGTCAGGTGAACTGAAGACTCTAAATTGCCCATAGGTGTGCAGTATGGTATATAGTATGTGATGTATTATATAATGTAGTTAGTATATGATGATGTACTTAGTATATAATGTAGTTAGTATATGATGATGTATATGATGTACTTAGTATATGATGTAGTATGTATATATGATGGTATGTAAAGCCCTTTGAGACATGTTTGTATAAAAGGGCTATATAAATAAACATGATTGATTGATTGATTGATGAAAAACTCCAGAGTCCAAGAAGCCTTCCAAGCTGAGGAGATTCCTCAATGCCCTGGTCCCAAGACAGAGAAATAAGGTGGAGATGGAGGTCACTTTCAAGAGTGACTCCTAAGCACATTGACATCTGTGCTCACACACACACACACACACACACACGTTACAGTAAATGTGGGGAAATGGTAAATATACAAATCCTGGTGGGGGATCCCAATTTGAATTCAAGGTTTCTTCCATTTTTCCCCCTAATAATGTTTTCTTGGGAGTTTTTTCCCTTGTCTTCACTGAGGGTCTAAGGTTGGTGGTGCCGAGTAGGCTAGGCTAGGCTTCAATGTTGCGTGGATTTCAGGAACAGTGCTTTTGGATTGGCAGC
>OMLI01084001.1:0-15594 GCA_900302605.1 Rondeletia loricata
GTACCTTCGCCTGCTAGAGGGCGTTGCTCTTGAACGGAGACTGGGGACTTTGTAACGCTTATAAAAATGTTTTTAAAAAATCCCAATCAAAGCTGAAAAGCAGTTTCTCTCAACCACTAAAAATGTAGAATTTATGGACATACCAGGTTTCAGCAGGACGCGGGTGATACGCTCCAAACGCCGCACAGCGTGCCACCCGGCTGGTGAATAGTACCGTACCGTCACGCTCCATTTGCCCCCGTGTTATTTTCCACTGCGCTCTACCTCGGCTCTATTAAAGTCACAGCCTGTGGCGTGCGGACTTCACCCTTCAGCCGTCAGAGCGAAGCAGCAATACGCTCCAGGTAGAGACATTTCCAGACGGAAGATGGAAGAAACGACGGTAAACGCTCGGAACGATCCGCAGAGCGTAACGGCCCGTGTTGTAATAGACTCGTGTTTTAGTCAGCGAATGGAAGATAATGATGAGTAGACGACCGCGGTGTTACGACTTCTTGTCTTCACCTTGTTACGACTGTACCAGGAACCATCGCGCCCCGTTGGCCCCGAGGAGAAAGCCGTTCCCCCGGGGATCTTCTTCGGCCCGCAGCCCAAATCTGACATTTTGTCTCTATTTTGTCTCTATTGGAAATATTTGAATTACTCTTGATTCAGGGCCTTGAACAGCAGGTTAACACACACTGGCAAGGCACAGCATCCCTACCAGCTGACCTCTGACCTCCCTGACCTCTGACCTGAGGGGTGAAAGTGAAGAGGCAATTTCCCTACGGGGATCAATACAGTCGGGTTAGACCGATATATCGGTTTGAGGATACATCCGGCTGATATTGGCTTTTCAATAAAAGTCGGGTATCGCCCGATGGAGGTTCCTCCTTTTTTGACTCAACAGCTTCAGAGGCGTCAGTCTGTTAAAACCTGCCTCACTCTGACCCTAAGAGACTTTCATCAGTCTGGGTTTCAAAGAGTTTTACTGTCCACGATGGTCTAAAGGCTTTGAACCCTGAAAAGAGTCAAACTCTGGGGGGGAAACACTGAATCCTTCAAACGTTTGGGCATGAATGTGGTCAAACTAGGCGACCGCAAAAAAATTAAAATGGCTCCAACGTCAACATTTCCTGCACAGTCTCTTGTGACGAAGCCCACTCATAACATAAGCCAATCGGAGGACGCTTTCATCCGACATGACACTGTGAAGTCCGTTCATCCGTCCGCTTTCATGTTGTTTATGTGAGTCAGGGTGGCATCAGGGCGAAGCGGCCAGACGTCCTGCACCAGGATGAAGTTCTGTTCCTGCACCAGTCTTACCAACACTAATTCCTGTACATTTATTTTACTTGGCAAATGTGACTTTTTTCCTTTTTATTTGAGGATGATGTTGAAGCTGGTCACACGCTGTGCACCATGGTCACACCATCACACCGTCACTGTGCTGTGGCTGACGGGTTGATGTTCTGGTCTGATGGCGGGTCAGGTCTCCAAGTCCCCAAGTCTCCACTGCCACGGTTTGATGGATGTGTTTACCAACTCACGCTTACGATGACCTCAAGAAATGCATGGGTCCACTAACGGCAATTTGATTGGCTGACAGCAAAACCATCTTACCCCCCCCACACACACATAAATACACACACACATAAATACACATACACCTGCTTTAAAGATGACAATCAGTTCAAATCTATAACACATTTTTCAGTCACCTTTCTGAACAGTAAATGCAGCTGAATGATGGCTGGTTGTTGAGTCGGTCGCTCCAAAATGGAAGAGTGCAGAATAATATCCGTTTTTGTTTCACCTTTTATTTTTCCAAGGGAAAGCCAACAGAGCATGCATGTTCTGTTTCTGCTTTACTTTCACACAGTTACACATAGTCACACCTGAGGGTTCAGCTTTGCTCAAGGGCTCCTCAGTAGAAGCTGGTCAGACCTGTATTCTATTTCCTGGCTACTCCCTCAGTGTGAATTCTGAATATCTCTAAATGAGTCATGCAGGTCGAACCGTCGGTTATTTAAGATTAGAAACGGTCCCAGATGCACATACAATACAGCTGGAGGAAGGAAATCTGCTTACAGTAATTACATACAGTACTTGGGAAGACTAAGCAAATTGCGACAGTAGCCGGGATACGATGCGGTGTTTACACGGCCCAGTATCACGGCTAATATCGGCATATCCCAGCGATCATAAGGGTTTATCCGGGTTTTTGTGAATGGGATATGATGTTTACATGCGCCAATAACCCAAATATTAACGAGATATTGGTGTCAGTGTTTCTCCTATTCCACTCATACACTGTGTGTGTAGGACAAATCAGAAGGTAAAATTGGCACTAGGCTTGCAGAGACTTCTGTGTGGATAACTTGGAAACGGAACAGGATAACGCAGCTTAGCTTGTAGTTGCAATACCTTTGCATGTCATGTAAGTGTGGCAATGAATACGGGTTTTTCCATGTCCTACAGTATTGGCCACACTGTTTGATTGCCAAGAGAATTGAAGATATTCCATCAAATACATACGATACAACTATAAAAGTATTCAATGGAAAGACATTGAGATAGACATTTGAGATATGAAATACAATAGGAAAAATGTCACTGTTATCAAATGAAAATATACAAAACAAAATGTTATACCTGGCTCAAGTGCGCCTTCATAGGCCTTCGCTGTATTTCCTCAGCGAATAAGAAACTACTCCATCTTGCACAAGGACACTGACATGTCGTCGTGCCACAGCCTGAACCCCGGGTGGAGGGGCTCGCTGAAGGCTGAATGGAAAGTGTACAGATGACTCCGTGTGTTAGAGGACACACTGTAGAAGGACAGAGTGCCTGCTGGCCAGTCTAGATACACCCCCACCCTCTTAGAAAGTGGGGAAGGTGGAGTTATGGGGTCACCTTTTCTATTGTGCCAGGCATTGTAGCAGCCATCATAGACACGGAGACTCCAGGACTGCTCGTTGTATCCCATCACACAGTCGTTGCCCTCCCCTTTCTTGTTGATTCCTCTGTAGCACACACCGAGACCGGCAGACTTTCCGGTCCACTCCACCTCCCAGTAGCACTGGCCAGTCAGACCCTGTCTGCACAGCACCTGGCCCCAGTTCTTAAACCGGTCCGGATGGTCAGGGTAGGGCTGGACCGCTTTCCCTCGAGTCATCTTCTGGTTCCCATCAGATAACAAAAGGTACCTGCATGCTGTGTTTGGGTCCAGTGTGAGCTCACAGGCATCTGATGACAGAAGGAACATGCGCAGTATTACACCATGCTAATGGAGGTTCAACTGACACCCCCAGTGGATGATAACCAACAGTCACACAAAAACTTCATATCTACTGATCTACTGTTCATTAAAGGCCCTATATGTAAGTTGGTACTCTTACTGACACCGGTGGCCGTTAGGGGAACTGCAGTCAGTCTCTTACACGTGCTGTGTATGTGTGAGAGAGGCAGGCTCGGGAACGCGCATAACGTCACATCCGGTAAATTTGCCGCGAAAGGTCGGCCCGACTCCTCCACAGTCCTGCTCATACAGAGACTGAACGGCTGAACAGAGAGAGACAAGGCTGGTCTCATTAGTTCTCATTAGTTACGGAGAATTCACTCATTGGCAATAAAAAACGCAAAATTAATGTTAATTTCGGCCGAAAACGTACATATAGGGCCTTAAAAAAAATTCTCAAATGTAAAGACTCAAATGAATATATGAAATTGTAGACTGTGTGTGTTTAGGTTATAGGCTATACTGTCAAATCATAAACAACAGCCCAGAGTTGGAAATGAAAATTACATAGTCTGTATGGGAGAAATCTCCGCCCCTTCATTCATCAACAATGATCCATAATTGCCTCATGACGGATTATTACCAGCGGGGACATCAGCAGTTTTGGTGGACCACTTTGCTTAAAAATCAACAGCGTTATGGGCCATTAGCCTATCTTTAATTGTGGGGGGAATGCATGGACAAGAACACGATTAAAAGAAATAGACAAATAGGCCTAAAGAAATTAAATGCACACTTACAATGTTTCATTTAATTTTTTTACCAGAGGGATCAAATCAAACAAATGTAAAAGGATAGACAGCTAAAAAAGTTGTTGCAAACCAAATTAAATAGAGCAAGAACATTTGATAACTAAAAAAGAAGGGACATTTCCGCCCAGCTTGTAAATGGATGGATGGTCAGAGCGGAGGCCATTTTTATGTGTACCGTTGGGCTAGCTTCCGTATAAACCGACTTACGGCAAGTCGCTGAGGCGAGAGGTTTTGCAGCGAGGACCAAAGGACCTTCTCCGTCTCCTTGCTGCCATGGATTGCTAATATGCTAATGTTGACTAGAAGAGCTAGTGAGAGAAGTACAGTCTTTGATGATGCTACGTTAGCCTCGTCGCTAACGTTAGCTTTCAGTTGAGTTTTGACAGTTTGCTAAGCATTCGTGCAACAGACACATCTGGCCAGTTCTCAAGCGAGTGTGACAAACTTTACGGCCTTAATGCCCAGACTTGCATTGTCACCATAGCAACTAACCCTTAAAATTCCATAATCACCATTTTATGCTGTACTAGCCAAATTACCATGGTAACCAGTGGAAGGACAGTTCTATCCATTCAAGTTCTGTGGTCAAGATATTTCAATTAAAAATACCCGTCACTTGACAGGTTGGCCTTCCTAGTGTTAAATGATTGGCTACGTTGAGTCTTGTTATATCATTGTTGTAAGGTTCCTTGTCCTAAAAGTAATCAAAGAGCAGTTCACTTCCTCGTTCTGAAAGATTGATTTAATTTTCGTAAAAAAATGCACACTTGTTACACACTTACATTTCTTCAAGCCAGATTTTAGCCAACACTCTCCATCATGGTCCACACTGTGGAGATATGATAAGAAACACACACACACACACACACACACACACACACACACACACACACACACACACACACACACACACACACACACATTTCAGCAACTTTATAATTGGACAGCTCCAATACGGGCGGCGTAGGACCCGCGCACACTGAGACAACAAACAATATTTCGAGCATCGCAAACGACGTTAAGATGTTTCTACAGCTATGTTGGGGGGAAAAAGTCGGCGACCAGTGAATCATGATTGGCTAAAATCGCACACTGTATTTGTGGCCTTAGCGCCATTGGATTTTTTATCTGTTTATACTGTTTATTTATTAATTACAAACGGGTCTAAAAATCCCTAAATCCGCCCAATTGGCTGTTCCAGAGGGTCTCATGTTATGTTGATGGTTTCGTTGGAGCTTGGAAAGGCCAACTCCAACACTAATAGCAATTAAAAGTGAATGTTTTACCACAAAAAAAGTCATCACATAGAGCTTTAATTCAAATGCATGTTTCTCGCTGTGCTCTGCTTTACCTGAGTTTCTTGAGTTTAAAGAGTGGATCATCAAGTAGAGCAGAGAGCAGCCTCACTCCGGAGACCCCTGGGTGGTTGTACGTCAGGTCCAGCTCTGCCAGATGAGATGGGTTTGACTGAAGAGCAGCAGATAGAGAAGTACATCCTGCCTCTGTGATGCCACAGAAAGACAACCTGCAAACACAGCAGATGTCACTCAGACAGCCAAATCAATATCGTTGTAGTAATGAAGTAGTACAGATGCACCCCATAAAAACACAAGTTTATAGTACTACTACTACTGCTGCTGCTACTACTACCACTACTGCTATTACTGCTAATAGTAATAATAATAATGACCAGTTTTAGTAGTAATAATAGAGGTAGTGTCGTTGTTGTTGTTAAACACATTTTATATTTTATATTCTCTCTAATTCTATTATAATATTTGCACAATTATTTTCATTCTTGATTTCTTTGCTACTAATATTTTGGTATTTTGTATATTTTTGTCCACGTCCATCTAACTGCAATCCACTTGGACAAGTTCTTAGTAAATGCACATGTACTTGATTAAATACTGTGATTCTAATTATCAGTATATTGTTTTGTCTGCAGCCCGCAAAAAGCTAACTTGAGTGTCTCTAGTTTGCAGTGGGGGCTCGCTATTCCAGTAGACAGTATCTTGATTCCAGTGTCTTGCAGGTCATTGTCACTCAGGTCCACCTCTCTGAGCTGTGGGCCAGGTGAGCTTAGGGCTAAGGCCAACGCTTCACAACATCTCTCTGTCAGATTACAACCACTCAACCTGTAAGATTGTTGGACAAAAACGCAACAGTTTAATCCTTTGTAAATTACAAACCTACGTTTGATGCAATGGTATCAACTTCATATCAACAAGTTTGAAAGAGTCTGGGCACTCACTGAGCTGTTCTGGAGGCTTTAATCACCGGCATTAGTCTAAGAAGACCCTCATCTGATCTGGAATATTTCTTCAGGTCAAACGCATCCAGATCTTCCTCTGAAGTCAGCAACACAAAGACCAGCGCTGACCACTGGGCAGGTGAGAGCTTAAACTGTGGGAGATTTCCCGAGTTCAGGTAGCTTTGGATTTCCTCCACTAGAGAGTGGTCATTGAGCTCATTCAGACAGTGGAACAGATTGATGCACCTCTCTGGGGAAGAGTTCTTTCGAATCCTCTCTTTGATGTACAGGATTGTTTCATCTGTTGCGGTCTGTGAGATGTTCCCTCTTTGTTTCAGAAGGCCACAAACAAGGCTCTGATTGGACTTCAGAGAGAGACCGAGAAGGAAGCGCAGGAAGAGGTCCAAGTGTCCGTTTTCACTCTCCAAGGCTTTGTCTACAGCATTTCTGTACAAGGCAGTTAATGGTTGTTGGACAGTTGCCTGTTCAGCGGTCTGGTGGGTTTTGTCATCTACCTGGCCAACCATTACGTTGACATTTGTGTGGCTGAATGTGTGAAACACATACAGAGCAGCAAGGAACTCCTGGATGCTTAGGTGCACAAAGCAGAACACTTTCTCTAGGTATGGTCCACACTCCTCCTTGAAGATCTGTGTGCACACACCTGAATACACAGATGCTTCTTTGATGTTGATGCCACACTCTCTCAGGTCTTCCTCGTAGAAAATCAGATTGCCTTTTTCCAGCTGCTCATAGGCCAGCTTCCCGAGGTTAAGGATCACCTCCTCATCCATGTTAATCTGTGGTTCTGCAGCCTCTCCTATCTCTGGACCACGGTTGTACTTCTGCTGCTTTACCAGAGCGTTGAAGGTCAGGAAGTGGGAGTACATTTGGGTCAGGGTTTTAGGAATCTCTCCACCTTCTGACTGAACTAACACCTTCTCCAGAACAGTGGAGGAAATCCAGCTGAAGACCGGGATGTGGCACATAATGAAGAGGCTCCTTGACGACTTCACATGTGCAATTATCCTGCTGGCCAGGGTCTGATCACATATTCTTTTACGGATATACTCCTCCTTCTGTGGGTCATTGAACCCACGAATCTCAGTGACGCGGTCCACACAGTCTGGAGGGATGTGATTGGCTGCTGCCGGTCGGGAGGTTATCCAGACCTGAGCTGAGGGAAGGAGGTTTCCCTTTATCAGGTTCGTCAGTAGCACATCCACTGAGTTTGGCACAGCGACATCACGCAGGATCTCGTTGTTCTTGAAGTCCAGAGGAAGCCGACATTCATCCAGACCATCAAAGAGGAACAAAACTCTCAAGTGTGAGAAGTCCAACATTCCTTTTGTTTCCAAGAAAAAGTGATTGAGAAATTCAGTCAAGCTTAAAATCTTGCCCTTCATCAAATTTAGCTCTCGGAATGGGAGTGAAAATATCAGTTGGATGCAATGATTTGTTTTCCCTTCGGCCCAGTCCAGCACAAACTTCTGCGTGGAAACTGTTTTTCCAATCCCTGCAACGCCCTTTGTTAGGACAGTTCTGATAGTTGAGTCTTGGCCAGGCAGCGGTTCAAATATGTCATCACATTTGATTGATCTCTCTTGACTTCCCAGTCTTCTAGATGCTGCCTCAATCTGTCTGACCTCATGTTCAGTGTTGATCTCCCCGCTTCCTCCCTCTACGATGTAGAGCTCTGTGTAGATCTTATTGAGCAGTGTTGGGTTTCCTTGCTTGGCAATACCTTCAAACACACGCTCAGATCTCCTCCTTAGATTGGATTTCAGTTTGTTTTGACACACAACAAGCTCACCTAAATGACCTGATAAAGCAGGAAGTAATCATATCAGTATGGTATTACAACTCAGTCATGTTCTATGTGTGTTTGTGAGCAAGGAAACTTTAAAATGCTTGTATTGGGGCCAGCTTAGATCATTGACAACCTTCAGAATATAGTAGTTACACTTTGAAGTGTTGATCATGAGATTATAACGCACCATAAGCACAACAGAAGCATATAATAACGCATTATAACCATTATAATCAGAACACAAATTGTTAGATATTAAATGCAATACATGTAATAGTAATAATGTTTTAACTTTCAGAATAAATCATTAAACCGGTCAGTAAATCGTTCATTTCAGCGATAGTCCACCATACACGTACTTGTCTCCAGTGAGTCAGCGAGCGCCGTCTGGTTCATCTGTCTCAGCAAGTACAGAGCGACCTTCAGGACTCCCTCCGTGGCACTGGCATCCCGGTTCCCAGTTTCAGGTTCCACTGGCTTCTTATGCTGCCTTTGGCTTTCAACTGAATCTTGAAAAGCTGGACTCAGGATACTCTTAAATCTCTTCAGTTCAGTCCTCACAAAGGCAATGATGGCATCATCAAGAGTCTTCAGGGTGATGAAGGGGAAAAGAGTTCAAGGGTTTGGGGATTTTCAGGTGGTTCCATGA
Organism: Rondeletia loricata; assembly: GCA_900302605.1. Lineage (NCBI taxonomy): Eukaryota > Metazoa > Chordata > Actinopteri > Beryciformes > Rondeletiidae > Rondeletia > Rondeletia loricata. The sequence continues at coordinate 8,746 of OMLI01084001.1, forward strand.
TTTACATTAAATTTTTTTACATTTAGGCCTTTAGCTGACGCTGTCATACAGATCCATTTACAATGAGTGCAACAGCATAATAAGCTTCAGTTCCAGCATACCCAACATTACAAGCAACCAATATTAAGAAGGTAAAGGGTCAGGGCCATTATGCCGACAATACATGGAACAAAATAATCCTGCGACCGAGGAATGATCATTTTTGACAGAAAATCGAATTGAGGAAAGGAACTCAACAGCAAAGTCACTCCCCATCTCCCATCGTGAACTAAACACCTCATGCTTCCCTTTTCCCTCTGAATGATTTCCCCTCTACTCCGGCTACTTCCACTCCAACAACAACAAAAACAAAAACGCTCTCTGCCTAGCTCTTATTGGTTGTGTCCGAATTCATATTTCGTTCTACATACGCTGCTGGAGCATAATGTTCAGTACATGGAATGCAGTATGCGCGGCGTACTACATACAATATACTTGGCACACTTTCGCATCACAGCAGAATGACCGTTTGTAACAGAAGAAAATAGTTCGCTGCTGGGAGTCTGTCAGCTGAAGTCCATCCTCTGGCTGTGCGGTTGGTGTCAACGAGTAACAAGCAGTCCATAAAATGATGCCTTCAAATACATTTGAATTTGCTGGCACCGGCTCCCACTTCGCTTTCCACCATGTTTGTTTGGAAAATTTCTGCCGACCGAGTTGTTTCCATGGGAACGACTTGGCACAAAGAATTGTGGGCCAGAAATAAGAGCTTTAAAAGGAACAAAAACATATCGGCTTTTTTCCCATTTGAGCACCTGCCCCTTCAGAAGTCTGTGCACGGGTTGTGGGGTAAAGGAAGCCTGACCTTGCACTCCTTCACTTTGGTCGCTTGTAATGTTGGGGATCTAGGACATGAAGCTTATTCTTCTGTTGCACTCATTGTAAGTCACTCTGGATAAGACCATCAGATTTTTTTTAAGCTGCTGATGATTTATTCGTTATCATAGCAATAAATAGAACAAGCTTTTACATTCATTTTATAGCTTTAATAACGAATATCTGTCGATTGAAACAGACAAAGCTATGCAGCCCCTTGCTTAAATGCATGAAGGGGGCCTTGTATGACGGTTAACACTGTACTGTACTGATGCAGGATAACTGCATAAAGAGGGTAAACTTTGTGTTTTTGAACAGGCTTCAACCCTACCTTGAATATTGAGGACAGGTCTTGAGTCTGGGCAGATTGGACAACAGGAATCTCTGAACTGTCCGCTTGGTGTCTGTGGACAAAGATTGAAGTTGAATTGGATCATTTACACTGAAGATCTGGGACAAAAGTTCAGACTCATTGTGGGTGAAAAGCCCCCTAAAGAGTCAGGTGTGTGTCATGTGATAAAGCTTTTTCAGCGTAGTCCTGTTGGATTCTTACTGAGCGAGTTGAGGACATGGATCTCCTTTACTGAAGTCATATGGTGGATCCACTGAACTGCTACTCTTTGCAGACACACAGCTGGGTGTAGATGATGCCGGTCTCTCCTGCTGCAGGTTCCTGTAAAACAAAAGAGTTTCTGAGCTGTCGACTGGGAAACATTTTTCACGTAATCCTCCTAGTGGTGATTACAAACTCCCCTAGGGTTATCTTTGGCATCCACCTGGATTTGTCTCCAGTGGCAGACTTCCCATATCCATTCCTCTGTTAGATCAGTGTACTTAGATGGTTCCTTGTGCGTACCCGTGAGCGACAGCCGCCTTCTCCCCCCGTGCTGCTGCGACTGGCTCTCACGGGTACGCACATGGCTGTTTGCTGCCGCCGTCTGAGTTGAGAGATGTTCAACTTTTCCAGCTAGCCGCCTCTCTTTGATCAGAGAGCGTTTCCGTTATCATGGAGGAGCACATTTTACTAGTTTCAGAATACCCTGAATTGTATGACGCCTGTATGCCAGTGTACAAAGATCTAAATAAATTGGCGTTCATTTTCGTTAACGGTTTGTGGGAGAGCCTCTTCCTTGTCTGTTTTGGTTTCGTTCCTAGGATTCCATGCAAATGTACGTGCTATCGCTTGCCGCGGCAGCAATGTCGCTCCCACTGTGCTTTCCAGTCAAAACCTGGAACATCAACATCGCTCCGCAGCAGAGCCTGCGGTTTGCGCCCGCTGTCTGCCAGCACCTTTAATGACAACAATTGACCTCACAATCGCCATCTTGGATGTGGCAGTTTCAAGTTGTAGCAACAAGTTGTCGTCCCATTCAACGTGATCATGACATAATTCAATTAAACAAACATCTGGGCGGAGCCCACTTGATATACCAGCTCTCACCACCCCCACTTCCTCTAACATCCAAGTTCGTTTTCTACCTAGCTACTTCAACTACAGCAGATCCTGTGTATTGGTAAAATAATAAACTGGTCTCAGATCCTAATACCAGTCCTGAGTGAATAGGACTTTATTCTCACCTGCAGTTTGTATTTCTTCTCTCTTTTTTTGTGGATTTTAACATTTGGATGTGCAAAAAAACTAAACCAAAACCCAAAAGCACTAGGACTATCTAAGGAGGAATATGCCACGTTTCTCTCAGTGCCAGCAAACCTGTGATCTGTGAGTATTATATCATGTGGATGTGCTACCTCGCTCTTCTTTGAGTCGTATTGTACCAAATGTATTTTTTATAAAATAATAAATAATCCTTAATTGCACAAACCTTTGATTGGTAGTCAATTCGTCTTTGCTGAAGTTGTAGGGCGCATCCATTGAAAACGTGCTCTTCATGGAAAGGCAGCTAGGTGACGGTGAAGCTGGTCTTTCCTTCTTGATTGTTCTGGAACGAATCAGAGTCAGGCATCTCAATCCTGTTATCTGCTGTGATGAAGTTATGTAATTCAGACATGAAAAACTCTTCCAGAGCTGCAGAAATGTACATAAAGCTGTCTCTCTCATACACAGACAGACACACACACACACACACACACAACACAGAAACATACACACACAAACTCACATACACACACCTATACACACACACACACACAGTCAGTCAGTGACTCACTTACCCTGTAGTGTCATCATCAGTGTCAGGTTCTGCCATGTGTTTCCTCTCATCTCTCTCTCCTTCCAGACTCATTTCAGTCTCTCTCGCTCTCTCTCTCTCGCTCTCTGGGAAACGACCCAAATTAAAATATGAGAAAAATCGCTTCAGCATAACCAGAGTGACACTTTTTAATCATTTGGTCTTGTAACTTACCTCAAATACATAAATAGTTTGTATAATTACACTAAGTAATATGGTCACATGACTGTAGCTGCCTCCTCTCTTGCTTTGTGAAAAAACTTATAATAGTTAGTGTAACTGAATTGCACTTAAAAGGTGACTCTCTTTATATTCATTTATAAATCCCCAAGGCTGCAACTTCTATGAAATCTTGTATCTTAATTCAGAATTACAAGGGAACATGCTCTGAGGCCGTATTTATCTCACTTTTGAGAATTACACTTAAGAATCCTCTAAAGAGCCAACTTAGTCAGGCGTAAAAACACTCTTCGCTAAAAGTTGACATGAAGAAGGATTTGTAAAAAAACCGATTTCTATTTTATTCCACTTTTCAATACAACGGTACAACAGACATATACTCAAATAACATTATGCATCCTATAAGACAGACGCTCATACTCTTCCCAGTTCCGTAATCCATTCCTGCATGGACGGCCCCCCGCTGTCTTCCACCCTCTCATTATGATCTGCCTCCCCACCATGATGCTAGTCTGGATCCACTAGGGCTAAAGGTAAAATCAACATTCATAATGTCACATAATGCCAGAGCATGCCCATAACGCATGTGAAAGAGTACCCACTGACCTCTGGCACGTTCAACAGTCTGCTGTGTCTTTCAGCCCTACTCTATGCAACCTTTCTGGAGTCCAATAGAACCGATTAAATATTTTGATTTGAATAAGTCTGGTCCTAATATCCCTAGACATTTTCTTGGAGTTCTGACAGATGCGGTCCCATTCCTTCTCACTGAATGAGAGGTTTAGATCATGTTCCCAGACCTGCCTTAACACTGATGTTCCTTTATGGACTCGACTAAAGATCATAGAGTAATAATGTGACGCTTCATGACCTAGACCAAATATTTTGATTGTGTTGCTAAGCAAATCCGAGCTAGGCGGGGTCATTCTAGTTGTGCCAAAAGTTTCCACTAGTAAATGCCGAAGTTGTAAGTATCGCCAAAACTGTGTCCTGGGTAAACTAAGACATTGGGCTAAGGTCTCAAAGGATTTATCAAGCAGTTTACACCGACTCACAGAGAAGTGTAGGAGCAGCCATCAGTTCAAGCTACAGTAAACAGACTTCCATGACACAATGAAGCGTTTAGCCAGGAATAGCCAATGGAATACAACATAACATTTGTCATTATTAAGTTTTAATAATATGATAGTCTCAGCAAGCGCCTGTATTGTCTAAATAATGACAGTATGATGATGGTATGATTTAAATCAAATAACTTTGCAAAATAAATGTTGATTGAGTTTGTATTTGTTCATAATGGAGCACAGGTGTTTTTGATGAACAGACATGAGAAGACCACTGACATGTAGCCTGCTGCCTGTTTTAACAGCCTGTTTATTGTAATGGCCGTTACTCTGACTGACCAAACAAAAGCCAAACTGGAGTGTGGAGGAAAGTCGGCTGCTTGCAGAGGAGGTGGAGGCAATAAAAGAAAGTATTTGGGGTAAATTCAGTCTACTCTCACCAGTATGGATTTAAAAAAGGCATGGAAAGAGTAATAATATGCCCTGTGTCATAAAGGACAAACACATCCTTCCTGTCTCGTGTCTCCGTCTCCCTACAGCAGCCATCACACCTAAACTTAAGACTGTTCTGAACTCAAACGAAATATGATAAATCACTTTTATTTCTAAGTATGTGAGTGGAGTAAAAGTGAAGGATTTTTACTTTTATCTTTCACTTAAGACCGAAATGTCACTTTGAGTGGCTTGATACGTTCTGTAGCATATCTGTAGCAATGGACCAATGAAACCTAATATAACGTTGTTTATTTTGTTATTTTTTATAATTCGTGTTCACATTAATGTTAAGAGTGTATCATATTAAAATCTTGATGCATCAACCTGATTTTCAAATGACAGTATATGATCACAGTTAACGTATTCAAAGGAATGCAATAATTACTTTTACGGCACCAGAACTGTGTAATACGAGCGTACTTTGTTACCTGACGCAGGTGAAACTCTTCAGACACTGCCCTGGCTCTTCTTCACCTTTATTTAACCAGGTAAAATGCCTGAGATCAAGGATCTCTTTTACGAGCAAGACCTGACCAAACTGGCAGCAATAAACCGAGATACAACAAACGGGACAGAACACAGACAGACAGAAGGATCAAAGAAAAAAGGTTGAGCAAGCACCACCATGTCCTTAACACGATGTAACATGAAGCATCAGCATTATGTATCAAAGCATTTGCAAACTCCCAGTTCAGACGTTACAAAGTCTGTGACATGAGACGAGGTAACAAGGGCCTGTAGCTTCAGACTGTTTGAAGTCCGTTCCAAACAGAGGGAGCAGAGTACATGAAAGCCCTCTTCCCAAACTCAGTGCGAGTTCTGGGGACTGAGGCATAAAGACAGTCCTGAGATCCAAGCTGTAAGCTAGATTAGCAGTGATAGTGAGATAAGTACAGAGGTATAAAGGTAACAGACCAATAAGTGCTTTATAAATAAAGGTATACCAATGGAGAAGCCTACGAGCAGACAAGGACAGCCAGCCTACCTTGGCATATAAAGTACAATGATGTGTGCTCTTCCACAGCTCTTCCACATCTACTGTAATAACAGGAAATGCTGACTGATATCAAGTTTCCCTTTAAGTTTCACTTTAAAATTAAAGAGACAGGGCCCCAGTAAACAAATAGCCATTTATACTATACACTTTTCCTATTACTATACCTGTATCATGCACTTTTACTGTGACTCAAACTTTTGTATAAGGGGTGAAGTATTATAAAAATGTCTGTATCTGTCCCTGTTTTTTAAATTGTTTTCTACCGCAATTTCCAGCTTGTAAAGCCAGTTTGCATTGACTGTAAACTAAAACGGACCTGCAGTTTCAGTTGCAGTGTGACACCTGAAAGCTCCAGAGAGATTATATTCCACCAGCAAGACTCGCCTTTCTCTATTCTCTACACTGTGTGAATAACAACCAGTTGATACACTAAACACTCCTTCCTTTCTCATGCTCTACTCTGGTGGTGCAAATGTACAATTACAGCTAAACACGTCAAATCAACACATGGAACACGTCAGTCTGACTCGTGTACGCTGCCTGTTGTCATGACTGCTTGTTAGATGATAAAGTAGTTGAGTCCCCAGTCCAACCTGTCCTGCAGGTCTGTGTTCCAGCTCTAGTCTTGCACACTGATCCAAATAAGGACTACACACTTTCATGTTTGCTCTTTTCAGGTAGATCTGTTTGCCCTTAATTGGATCAGGTGTGCAAGAGTAGAGCTGGAACACAAACCTGCAGGACGGGGAACTTGAGGACCGGGTTGGGAAACACTCATTTAGAGTTACAGGCCATTTATCTAGTTTACATTTCCCCCAATCATTCTGCAACACATGCCATATGTAATTAGGTTTTTTATCATTTACTCACAAACTTTACGGTGTCAAACCTAGCTTGAAATGAACTGCTGTGACAGTAAAGTCTGTGAGGCGACGTGTTTCTGAGGGATTACTTCCTGGAGGAGACTTCCACTTCCTCCTGTGGGTGACAGGCTTTTGAACACAGCAGGAGGGTTAGGGAATGAATGTAGTCAATAAACGTCTTCACAAATATAGCTGTGTGTGTGTGT
>OMLI01084002.1:3167-19650 GCA_900302605.1 Rondeletia loricata
ATGTGTGTGTGTGTGTGTGTGTGTGTGTGTGTGTGTGTGTGTGTGTGTGTGTGTGTGTGGTTGTGTGAAATTGTGTTTGTTCATTTTATGTTTACCACCACTGTGGTCTCACACTTTTTGAGGGCTCAATCACCCTACTACATCCAGTTTGCAATATGTTTTTCTTTGCGTAACCAACTGTGACACTTATACAGATATCACCAGGAGGGTCAGTACATAGGGTCTTTCGTGGCACCTCTAGAGCATTGGCTGTCGTGAAAGATCAAAACTTTGAACTTCCAGTCATGGAAGCATGCTTGCTTACCACTTTGGCTTCATTTGAATGTAGGGTTGGACCGATATTGGTTTTTGAAGGCCGATACTGATAAATATATTTTTGTATTGACGTTGCCGATAGACAATATTTAGTGCCTATATTCAATATATTTACATTTCACAATTTTCATGCCAAAAATGACAAGGATGAAGGATTCAATTAGGGGTGGGGGGGAAATCTATACAGCATAGTATCGTGATATTTTGCGTGACAAAATTGTATCGATACACGGACGGCAAGTATCAATCTTTTATTATTTAATTATTCATATTTGAAATACGCATTGAACTTTTTGGTACTGGGATAACAAAACCGACACAGCCGTACCCAAGATCTACAGTGAAGTGAAGCTTAAAGTTGAGGAATCATTGAGTACAGCAGAAAGAGTTGCATTGACCTGCGATGCGTGGACGTCAAGGGCAGTGGATTCCTATGTGACTATAACAGCACATTACCTCACAGAGGACTGGACACTGCTTTCTTACGTTCTCCAAACTAGAGTAAAGTTTTCCTTTGGGGAATCATTTGCAGTCAACAAAGGTAATAAATTGCAATATATCATCTCAGCATATCACAAATTGTTAAAAATCACAATAATATCATATCGTGGGTTCTCTGGTGATTCGTACCCCTACATTCAATGTTTCCCCCAGAATTTTATTCTTGGCAGGGTGGAAAAGCCTCTGAAACAGCATTTAGGCCATGGGACACTAAAACTCTCAGTTGAAACCCACACTAATGACATTTATTTAGAGCTAGCAGCTCTTTAAGGCAGAGTGACCCACCCTATGTATCAAAACCGATATATCGGTCCAACCCTAGAATGAAGCCCATGCATTTCCCTCCGAGAATGAGATTGACTGTTATTTCATATTGCAATACAGTATTTTTTCTGCACATGGCACACGATGATAGTAAAGGATAGTATACAGTAGGATAGTATACTTGTGTAGCTGGGGTGACCCTCCACAGCTGTTGTTGAGTTGGCTAGAAATGGATGGCACTGAAAGTTGATGTAACTTGTGTATACCCTGCCCAGGCGGTGCGGTTGGAGAGTGCTTGGTCTGATCGTGTGCGGTACATGGTGGTGGTGTACACCAGTGGTCGACAGGACACAGAGGAGAACATCATGCTGGGAATCGACTTCACCAACAAGGACTGGTATGAATGGGCCCGCTGTGTGTGGTTGTATGATCACTGTATGCCAGACAGGCAGACAGATACCTTTTAAAGGCGAACACCACTCCATTTAAGAACGGTATATTCATTTATGTCATAACATGTGGACTATTGAGGAAAGTCCAATCCATATTTGTGAATGTGAACAACTCTCCCACAGAACTACGCCTCAGTCATAGTCTGGAGCTGCTACACATACACTGAATGGCACACAGATTTTGTGTACAGACAGAATGTTAGTTCGAGTTTTTTCCCCAAATGAGCTCTTGTGCCCAGAAAATCCCACTTGACACCAGCCACCTTTGCCATTTTTCTCCATTCATTCTCTGTGGAGCAGCTCAAGACTTTACACCTGATAACATCATCCATTTGAGACTTTGTTCTATGGTTTCTAGGTTTGCCAGATAATTGTTCATCTTCACAGATATTCATTGAGATGTCCTAGAACAGGAACAACAGGAATTCTTAAATTGAGTGGGGTTTTTTCTCCCTTTTAAGATGTGGCATATATCAAATAACATTCTTAAATGTGCCTTCCTCATTGCAAATGAGCCATTTCAGAGAAAAGCAGATTTTTGTAGTTGCTTGGCTTTTAATTTGGACTTTTCCCTGACAGCAATAACTGTTCGATCGGCATGGTGCTGCCTCTGTGGAGTGATACAAAGATCCATCTGGATGGAGATGGGTGAGTTCCCTCTGTCACTCTTACCCCTACTGTCAGGACAGAGACCACACAGCTCTTAGTTGACATTGCATCTACAACTGAGACTTAGTGTGAACATAATACTAGAATATTGTAGCTAGATAGGTGTGTAGGTACGTATGTGCATCAATACTTTGTTTAACCTAGAGGGAAATACAATTGCTAGTATTCAATTCTAATTCAATACTAGTATTGTATTAAGTGTAATGATGTATTGTAGTAGATCCATTGTGCTCCAACTCAGGGAATGACCATCTGTTTTGTTTACTCCTCAGGGGGTTTACTGTGAGCACAGCAGGTCGGACTCATGTCTTCAAACCTGTGTCAGTACAGGCTATGTGGTGAGTAATAAACAACCTATGGAGCCACGGTGGCTGTCTACAAAAGTTTTGGGTGATGAATCAGTCTCACACACAACAATAAAACTTCTGATTGCATGTGATAAACAATTGTGCCACTCCACTGCAAAAGAGCCGTAGGTTGAGGTAATGCGTATTCATTCTGCCATCTGCTGGTACATGCATGTACATAGAATTGCATAGAGTAGTTTGATTATTTTTAATATCATTAGCCATAAAGTCAGCCTTATTTGTTTGAAAATAAATCAATCAACTACAGCTCTGACAATTATTTTCCCAAACCACCACAATCTAGGTCAGCTCTGCAAGTCCTGCACAAGGCATGCGAGGTGTCCCGCAGGTATAACTACTTCCCAGGAGGTATGGCCCTCACTTGGATAGGCTACTATGAGAGCTGCATTGCTTCAGAGCAGAGCTGCATCAACGAGTGGAACGCCATGAAGGACTTGGAGACCACGAGGCCAGACTCGCCCACCATGTTTGTCGACAAGTCAGTGAACAGAAATCCACTCAGATCAGATCCATAGAGGAGCCTAATGTGAAAGCTAATCTATTCACTCATATAATTGCTGTTGAAATAGTTGGAAATATTTCAGCAATAGCTACTTTTGTGTGAGTGCTGTCTAATAGTCAGATTTTAATGAGACTTTATCTTTGGTAGGCCTTCAGAGAGGGAGAGGACAGAGTGCCTTATTAAAACCAAACTCAGAAGCATCATGATGTGCCAGGATCTTGAGAATGTCACCTCCAAACAGGTAAATAGAACACACAGTTTCACATTTCTTTCTTGTGATTTCATTTTTATTGCAGTTTTTCATGTTTATAGTATATCACAAAATACAGTAACAGTAAATTTGTTGATGGTAGCACGTTTCAGTTAATATATGTACATTTAAAAAAAATTAATACATAGCCACATTTACATTTCATTCTATTGATGTAAACACAAGCCAGTTGTCTTATTGTTTCTCAAATTGAGCTTCTTAGCATGTATGAGAGTCGCTCTGTAAATATTTATTGGATAATATTTTGTCATTGTTCCTAATTAGAGGAATCTATTTTATACAATTTCCCTGTAATCGCTTCCTTGTTGGCTACAAATAGTAACTTATCAAGGTATTACCCACTCCCTAGCACTGTTATATTGCCATGGTACAGCACATCATGAGTCTTTAAGTCTTAGGTATGCCATGGCCTACAATTACATTCACCACTGCATAAACAATCTCCCCAAATAAGTTATGTGTGTATGGTTTTTAGGCAAGAGTTCACTTGGTACAAGGTAAACTTCTCCCAGCGAGGAAGTTACTTAGCCTTACAGCAAACACATTACAGCAATACAAAAAGCACTCCACACAATTCAACTTATACTGTATAATATGATGTTTATGATCTAATGCAAGAGCTCTCTTTGTCAGATCCGTACAGAGCTGGAGCAGCATATGAACTGCAACCTGAAGGAGTACAAAGAGTTCATTGACAATGAGATGCTGCTGATCCTGGGTCAGATGGACAAGGCCACTCTCATCTTTGACCACCTCTACCTGGTGGGACACCTGATATTGCCTCTTTCATCTACCAAAGCATTTAGGCACACTTTTGTTTCCCTTTAATAGTTTGTATAGATTGATTCTCTCCTGTCCACCCCAATGAAAGACTAATCTTGCCTGTGAAATAATTGTTTTTGGAGAAAGAAGAACAATCATACAGAGTGGGGGGGGAAAATCCTGAGTATAAACAATATTTTCTCTCATTTGTTTGTAGGGATCTGAATGGAATGCATCTAATTTTGAGGAGCTGCAAGAGACGGGGTAATTAATTTTACGTTGTAAAGGAGCTAAGATAACCTCATTCAATATATTTTTATTGTGATTTGAGCAAGTAATGTTGTTGATGGAATGGTGTCCATGAACATAATCTTTCCTCCCTAGGGTGGGCTATATCCTCAATGTCACCAGGGAGATAGACAACTTCTTTCCAGGCACATTCAGGTATCACAACATACGTGTCTACGATGAAGAGGCCACTGACCTGCTGGCTCACTGGAATGAGACATACAACTTCATTGTTAAAGCAAAGTGAGTCCTGAATGGAACAGAAATCAGTAGGTCCCTCGCGTATGTCTAAACACATTATAAAGACACCCATCATCGCTGGATACATGCCTGTCATTCTGTTACGCAAACTGTTAAATTGTTAAAATCGAATTTCCCACATTTACTTTGTGAGAGTCAGAACATAACAGACTGCAAGCATGGCATTGGAGACCTAATCCAAAAGATTACTTTTTATTATCTGTGGGTTATGAAGTTGCTAAGAGAATTGTGAGGATATCTCCAACTGTGACAAGTGGCTCCAATATTTGTTCACATTTCACAAGATCATGCATGCACTTTCATTTGTAATATAACTTCATTGTTATTAACCTTGAAAAAATCCAGAGTGAGGTTTAAAAAAATAAAATAAAAAGCAAGCCATTTTTTTCTCAGCTAGTGAATTCTCTTGTCCCTTTTTTTTTTCCCGTTTTGATTCTCCCAAATAGGAAGAACCACTCCAAGTGTCTGGTCCACTGCAAGATGGGTGTCAGTCGGTCTGCTTCCACAGTCATTGCTTACGCCATGAAAGAGTATGGCTGGTCGCTAGAGAAGGCTTACAGCTTTGTCAAGCAGAAGAGGAGCATCACACGACCCAACGCAGGTTTCATGAGACAGCTGGCGGAGTACGAGGGCATCCTGGATGCCAGGTACAGCCCCCTCCAACCCCACTGGCTGTGTGTGCGTGTGTGTGCGCGTGCGTGCGTGCGCGCATGAGTGCGTGTATGCATGCGTGTATGCGTATAGTTTTGGTAATAATCAAACCCTAAACAGTGTTGTTCCTTTTTTGTATCATGATTTGCAGCATCTATTGTGTATACTAGTTGTTTTTTTCAGTTGACCTATTTTATGACTTCTGCTCTCCTCCCACACACTGTATTTCTATATTTCCAGTAAACAGCGTCACAACAAGCTGTGGCGTCCAGACCCAGACTGTGAGATGGCAGAGGGGCAGCAGGTGATGGCCCAGTGTTGTGGAGGGGGGGAGGCAGGCCACCTGACCCCAGAGCCAGGGATGTCTCCCTGCTGCGAGGAGGCGCTGTCTGATAAGGGGGCGGCATGCCTCTCCCCATGCAGGACTGTTGCACTGGAGATAGACCCCGCCTACAACAACTATTACTTCCGCCGGCTCTCTGACTCTGCCCTGGACAGTGAGCCGTCAACACCTGTGCGCGGCCCTCCCCTCCTGAATATGGACAAAGTCTTCATAGAAATAGAGGATGTGGAGCGGGATGCCCTTCTGGATGATGAGGCCTTTGAGGGACGCGAAGGCCTGCCACTACCCCGCTTTGGGCCTACAGGGGAGGGTACAGCGGCCCAGACCTGCTGTCGCGCTCCTGAGCCCCTGGAGGAACTGCGTCTGAGGCTGGAGTTTAGCACCGTGGAGGAGGAGGATGAGGAGGAGGTACAAAAGGAGGAGGCGGAGATGGAGGTACTCATGCAACCTGATGGTGGAGGGGGTGGGGGAGGAGGTGGAGAAGAGGAAACTCAAGATTTGGAGGTAGAAGGGGATACAGAGGGTAATGGGATGGACCTGGCAACCCTGAATGAGAATTCCAACAACAACAACCACTTGAGCACCCCGCATAACCTCAATGTAAGTTCGGGAAATAGGCTTGAACATAGTGTTGCATTATACGATTTGAGATCTACGTTGTAATATATTGCAGAAAATGGATAACGTAGAATTCCGAGTGGAAACCCTATTAGTCTTCTGGAGCATTTCTAACTTAATAAAATCCAGCTTGTAGGAATTACCCCTTTCCCTCTGCCCCTTAATTCTTCCTTTATCTCTGTATTTAGGAAAATGCTCCTTCAAACCCTCATCCAGTTGATCCTTCTACGCTGTCTTGGTGGGATTGTCAGTCCATGCAGAAAGAAGACTCTCCAGTCCTGGTTGCTAAGCTTTGCCTTAACCCCGATCCTCTTGAAGTCCCAAGTGCTTCATTCCCGCTATCCTATACCTCTTCTGATGGCTTCATTTCTTCAGTGGGACTGCTGTGCCCCTGTGGCCCTCTGTGTGACTGTGCCAACTGTGCTGCCTCACCTTCTACAGCTCCACCTGACATTGACAAAGAGGGGCAGCCAGGAGACTCACTGTACTCAGTGGAGCCTGAGGATAGTGATGATTTGCTGGAAGTAAAGACTGAGAGTGAGGAACGGCAGTCCCCAGGGGCCTCTGAGGCTCTCCCTGAGTTGATGAAAATGGATTTGGAGGAAGAGAAGCTTGCAATGGCCTGCTACCTTGGCCAGCAGCAGGAGACCCTTGTGCAGCTGCAGAGGTCCGGGCTGGTCCGCCGCCAGGCAGAGAGACTAGAGAGGCTGTCAGGTTTATCCCAGGAGGCCGTCCATTCTCTGCAGCCTTTGCATGCATGTCGAGGGCCAGAGAAGAGTTCCTTTCACACAGAGGGGGAAGAGGAGCTCTCTGGCTTCACTGGGGACTTCCCTAAGTCTTCCACACCATGCCAAGTGCGGCTAGAGCCACTGGTGGTGCCAATGCTAACCAATGAGGCCTTGTTGGGGGTGGTGGGGTCTGGGTTGCTCACACCCATCTCCTCGGCTCATGGCGCCACCCTGACACGTAGCTCCAGCAGTGACAGTTTGTGCAGTGTTAGGGGGAAACCTGGCCTAGTACGTCAAAGGGCACAGGAGATTGAGGTACGCATGCGTCTGGCAGGCCTAACCGTGTCCTCAAGGCTCAAACGGTCCAACTCGCTGGCCAAGTTGGGCAGCCTCAATTTCTCCTCTGAGGACCTGTGCTCAGCCTGCTCCTCAGATGCAGGCACCCTCCTGCTCCTCTCCCTGTCCCCAGAGCCAGACCCTGGCCCAGAGTGGGACTACCCCACCACCTCTGCCCAGCCCTGGACTTGCAAGGACTGGCACACTCCAGATAGAGCACTACCAGGGGAGCCCAGAAGCTGACGAGAAGGATGGAGGTATACTCCTCCACCCATCCCTTCATCTCTCACTCTGGGGAGCTGGAGAGGGTTGGACAGATTCTGGAGAGGGGAGAGAGAGAGAGTTGAGTCTTAGGAAGCAGATTGAAATATGTGTGCCAATATGATTGGCATGTCAATTAATGGAACCTGCAAAAAACAATGCCAACCTTTGTTATGAGGAGTGTTCAGTGCTGTGCCCAGCAACACCCTCCTTTGCCACTTTGTTTCTGATACTGCTGTTCACAGTGATCATATTGCTGTATCTGACAAGTGTGTAAAGCCATCAGTTCACCTCTAACTTGGTTTTATTCATGGCCACAAAAGTGCCTTACCTGTGAGACCAGAGGTACAGAGCTGTGTGTATGAGAGGGTAGGGAACATTCTATAACCCTTAACTTTACAGTCTGTTTTAAGCTGTTAGTACCTGGTATCTACCAAATGCTGGTATGATATCCATTGGCACTCGAGTTATTTTTACCTGTCTGGTACATAGTGGTACATTGATTAACTTGAGTCACTCAGTGAATCTTGAAAGAAAGCATTACATATGTAATTGTAAAGTTGTTTACCACACAATTTATGATTAGATGCTCTAGGGTTGTAAAATAAAGGGTTACCTCATGGTACATTCATGGAGTTCTTTCTCAGATGAACACTGGCCTAGAGTTTTAATTCAGTTCATTTATTGATGTCGAGTTATGTGAGGAAATTCATGTTGAACTCATATTAATGCAGAAGTATATGTTAATGCATAGCTGTATGTGAGTCTATGAGTGAGTGAATGGGATGAGAGTGAAGAGAAGGTTTTGGCTTTCTCTTGCTAGAGGCACGCTCACTGAGTGTTTTCTAAAACAGGACAGAAACATTTCTTAGTTTGTGGTTCCTTTACACTGCTTTTCATGAGTGGATACTGGTACACAACAAGCTATCTTCAATTGACCTCATCATTCTCAACAATGTTATTGGGAATGCAGGGTGAGGAGTCACGCTGCATGGCTTGGAATCACCCTATAATGCAAGCACCTGTGGTGACAAAAACATTTAGTTTTTTCCCTGGCTAAAGCCTACTGAACATCTTTGATATGATATAAAAACAAACAAAATAAATATTCAAATCTGTACATCCAAATCTTCTATACCTTATGATATTTGTTAATCCTTGAGGGTTGCCAACATTTTAAACTCATTTGTGCTCTTTGAAATGTGGAAGACCAAAGTTCTATGGCTGTCCCGACAAATTGGATACACCATTGAAGCTGTACAAAATATGTGAATCATTATGTCAATCATGTATGTATTTAAATGCTGTTACATATTTTTGCACCTTTGAGAGAAACGAAAGAGACTCATCAATGAATTTTAAAGCTTTTGTCACACTGATGTGACAATGATCACAATAGGTTACTTCACAGTTTTGTAACCATTTTCTTTTTATATTTAAGTATGCAGTAACTTTTGTACTGTACATTTGCTGTAGTTTGGAATGCATATTGCACTTTTTATGTTTGTTAAAATAATGTACTGTATGTGTTTATTATGGAAATAAACATTTCTTTTACATAATATCACAGGGACCCTGTTTGTTCTTTTAAATAAAAGTAATGTATCTAAAACTAATAGGATTGGCCATTTAAAATTGATTCAATCTATACATTGTTGCTATTGAGTTGCAAATTGAGAAATAAACAGCAGCACCACAGGGAAATAGAATTGGGATACACAATGAGCTTCTCCATATATTTACACTTCTCTTAATATTCATCACTCAGGCAAAAACAGAGGTGGGTTTATAAATCCACTTAATCACGCTGAGAAACGGTGCCGTGATTGCCACAGCTGCACTGTTTAACATAGAGTTCTTTCTATTTGGGGAAACTAACAGGCATAACTGAATATTTCTTTACTGACTTGACTGTGATAGTCTTCATCCTGAAATGACATTACATCATGATGCCCCCATCTGTATACCTTGGCAAGAAACTGGCTTTCTAACAGCCAGGTTATATAACATTTGGCTGCCCATCTCCATTTGCATGACATCAATGAAACACTTAAGTGTGTGTGTGTGTGTGTGTGTGTGTGAGAGAGAGAGAGAGAGAGATGAACGGGCCTCATTTCATGAAGTGAAATGGCATGTGCGTATAGTGGGGCATTGCAGCAGCAAGGCTGTTCTTTGGCGATGTTGGTATGTGAATTGACAAGCATGTACATGAAACTTGAGACTGCAACTGTATGCTGCTACTATGTGCCAGTGGAGTTGCTGGAAATGTGGAAATGGAAACCAGCCACACAAATATCAGAGCTTATGTGAAGCCTCTCCTATAAAACTCTCTGACTAAGCCAAATTTGTAGACATTTTAATGACAGAAAGATCAAATAAGAAACGTACTAAAACTGTCATCTTTAGTGAGCCAACAAGCCATCGGATTCTCTTTTGACTTAAGTGATGATTTTAGATTGGCTGTTGTCTGGATGAGGCTTTGCTTTTGCATTACAATGATGCAACTTCCTAAGAGTGCCCTATTATACTTTTCAAACACAAACAGAAAGGCACCAGTTGCCAGGAGCATGGGGACCAAGAGCTGCCTGTCTGTCAGCACAGAAACCTTCTGAATCTATACTAACTGGGTGTGGGCTGGCCCCTCTTCCCCTTCTTCTGCCTATGCCGCTGGTGAATTCTTGGCTGCCATACCTCCGCTTTTGTTTTATTATCTGAGCAAGTATCCTGTTTTGGATGTTACTATAGAGACCAAGAGAAACAGAGAAAATTCTCTGCTATTTTTCAGGTCATTTCCCTCACTCCCGGTAAGACAGACCCAGGTTGGTTACCATTACTTTAAGTTGCTACTCACCATCTATCCCAGACACACTCCACAAACATTCTTTTACAGTCTCCTACTTCTCTCAACTTGTTTCCTGGCATGAAATTGCATGTACAAGTCATGGCAGTGCAAATAGTGTTGGGTAAGGAAGAGAGAAGGAATGAGGACATTCCTCATATTCACTCTAATGAGGTTGAGGAGTTATAGGAGTGTCAGGATCTGCATTGGTGATAAAACATAATACCATACAGTTTTGTTCCCTCTTGGACCACTCACATCTCAGCACAGGGTCTCATACTCAAAACATACTCTTCATGTGCCCGACTGAACATGAACAAATGTTTAGATGGAGTTATTAAAGATAATATATTTCCTAGGCTTCTCAACACAGGAAAAAGTAAAACTAAAAGTAAGAGCTTTTCACTGATTGTATTAGTCAAATGTGCTGTGACATCACATGGCTAGAATATAAGACTCCCATTGCTTGTGCAATTGAGGGAGGACTGAACATCACCAAACAACCAACAAAGAGCACTCTGTCGGTCCTGGGAGAGCAATCGACTCGACGACGTCTAACTGGTAAGTGTCAACCCCGATAGACCTGGATATGATAGGAGAGATCACTATCATATCCATCACATTGCAATAGCAGTGAACTGTCATATGCCAGGCCTATGCCCAGCTCTATGTCTTGTACTAACCAGAGTACCCAGAGTTGATAGAAAGGGTAGCATGTCTATTTTCCAGATGCAGAAACTTGAACAACTTGTTTCCCAAAGGTTCTTGGTTTGTTGGTTTGAATTCCTGTAAGTCTGAGTATGTTGAGGCAGCAGAGCACATGGCGATCAAGTGATCAGCTTTAGGCAGTCAGGGAGGATGATACAG
This sequence comes from Rondeletia loricata, assembly GCA_900302605.1. Lineage (NCBI taxonomy): Eukaryota > Metazoa > Chordata > Actinopteri > Beryciformes > Rondeletiidae > Rondeletia > Rondeletia loricata. The sequence continues at coordinate 14,464 of OMLI01084002.1, forward strand.
CATAATAGAACGGTTGTTAACAGGGATGGACTGCCTTAAGGGCAGGGGTTCCTCATGTTGACCATAGTCCTGATGGAGATGGCAGGGCTTGGGGATGGTGGAGGATAATCTGTGACGGCAAGCTCCACTGAGCGCTAACAGTGTCTTTAAAGTCCGCATGATATGATGGATGAGTAAAGGCAGTTCTGTTTTGCATAAGAGGGCAGCTCTGTAACTTGTTATATGGATGTCCTCACACTCCATTTTGATTTGTGAGTTTGTTGCACATTATTTTTACATTTATTTCTGCGCTCATATTTTATCTCTGAAAATCACACTCTCAAATACCAACATTTTTGTATCTTCTCCATACAGCTATGTTACTATTTTAGTTAGATAACATGAGTTCAGTTAGCCATGTCCCTGGCGAATGTGTATGCCTGTCAGATGATAAGACAACAGCAGTCATATGCTGTAACACAGAGGCCATCGACAGGAAACAGACCCGTGGTCCAGATCCTTGTTCATTGTGCTTCACCAGTTTATCTGCTTACTAACGCAGTTTAGTGGGAGAAAAGTTAGCTTGGTAGCATGATGGACAATTAGACATAATCTCATGTAATAGTACGCCTCTGCAATATGTCCATTTATGCACTACTGGGCTCTGCTTGATTGTATGTTTTACCAACTTCGCAATTGTTCAGGACAAAGTATTATCATTGGTGATACACTACAACTACTACTACAACTACTCCTCCTAGTACTACTACCAATAATAATAATATTGATCATCATCATCATTATCATCACCACTATAACCATACAATACAACAATACAACTTTATTTATCCCTCAAAGGGCAATTAAGAAGGGCAGCATTATATACAAACATACATCCTCCACATCAAATCAGTGCAAAATACATTTAACAAGACAGGACAGAACTAGAACTTACATTACAAGACTTAACATACATTTACGTACCAGAAGTGCAATGTGCAGTCATCATCATGACAACAATAATAATTGAAGTCAACATCCTTTCACATCAGTTAGACAAGGTAAAGATGTCCTGTACTTATGCATGCATTGATAGATTGGGTCACATGAAAATGAACTGGCAAAAAATACTGACAACTGGAACTGCCACAAAATAAGTTGGCTTATGAAATCCAAAGCGTGGGAAAAAGATTTGCAGACAGAGCGTCATGTGATCTCATAAACCTTCAATACTGACGGGGAGGGATTATTTTATCAGTCGGACTGCAGTCTTCTTGTTTTCCTTTGCCTCAATTGCTGTGATGCTGATTATCCCAAACAGTTCATTAACACTCTGCTTCTTTAATCAGCTTCTCATTAGAATACATCAAATCCAAATATCTTAAAGATTTTAGATATCAACATTGATGTTTATTCTATATTTCCATTTCAAATTAAATGTATCTATTCATTTTGCATCAGTGTGAACTGGATAATGTTGCAGTGATAATGTCTTATCGTGCCTTATCATGCCAAAAGGCAGGTTTAAGATTCATAATGGAGGTTGCCGCAAAATCTTGTGACTCTAATTTGTTTCTTAAAGTTGACCTAGGGTGAGCATTGCAACAGCATGAATAATCCAACAGAGTCTATAGTAGTCTAAGTCATAAGATAATTAGTGTTCACTAGTTCCATAAAAATGGCTCCTGTGTGACTATCAATTCTTTTTTTGTTGCTATATGGTCTCTTCTCAAGACGTTTAACTTTGCACAGTGTCTACACCATGTCAAATGTGTACAGTTTCACATTAATAGACTGATGTTAATCCTGGGTGTCTGGTAACTAATTTCACTGCTCATTCTTATCTTCTTCTGTTTCATTTCTAGTTCATATTTCAGTTTTTTATGGTTTGCAGTGTATTACTGAAACATGGAATGTTAGTAGGGATACATAGTAGTAGAAGAGGCTGTGAGAGAGCAGAGATCAGTCATGGTCCACAGACACAAAACAAAACAAAACAAAAATACTGCTGGGCTGGCATGCCAAAGACATGGCATCATTTGGGAGGACTGGTCTTTTATTATGAGGCTAACAACATGTCTCTCTCCACAGACCGGTATGGGACAGAACCAAGACAAAGTGGAGGGGGGAGAACAGGCCCTCGGTGAAGGATTGGAAGAGAGAGGGCCTCGCCCTGACTCTGAAGGTGCAGGCAGTGATACAGGTGGTGCCATGGAGGGAGGAAGCACCTGTGAGGAGGCTGGTAACACTGGGGAAAATTCAGGGAAACCAGATGCTCAGGGTTTGGATGAGAGCCCGGGCGAGGAGCCAACAACACCTTCTATTGAGAAACACATACGCTTGCGGGTGAGTCCTTTTACTGCGAGGGAGGTGAGAGAGGGAGGGGCTGTAGGAAAGGGAGGAGAAGAGGAGGGAGAAGAAGAAGGAGGCAGGACTGCTCCGCTGGTTCCACAGGAGCCGGACAAAAGCCAGAATCCAAAGAGTAGTGCAAGGATTGAGGAGAGAGCCAGAACATACAGGCAGTTCAATCAAATCAAGAGAGAGAAGAGGAGTGAGGAGGAGCTTCACACTTCCTCAAAGATCAAGATGGAGTATCAGGCCAAGGGAACAGCCCCACATCAGGAGAACCAAGAAGAACATTTCTCACCTGGAGTTTCAGATGACAAGTATGGCCCTGCTGTTGGAGAAACGGTGGGCATTATCTCAGTGGATGCAAACTCCATTGAAAATAAGGAAGAGGGCTCTATGATTTTGAAGATCAGCAAAGGTGGGGCTCATACAGGAACTAATGATGACCTCACCCAGAGGGCAGGAAGTGAGTTATTACTGTCTGTTCAACGAGATCAGAATGAGATCATGACGGTTGAAGTTGAGGATGAAGATATTGAGTGCTGTGCTGGAACAGTGGGCCACTTGAGTGAGATGAAGGAACCTCCTACAGCTCAACTCCGACCTCCTTTGAAAAACAGTCTGGAGAAAGAGTCTCTATTAGCCATGAGTGATACCTTTTACTATAGTCCTCCAAAAGAGAGAGTAGAAAATACAGCAGGGGAAAGGCTAACACGTGTTAAAGACAGCAAATATTCAGATGAGATTAAGCCAATTTTGAATGACTACTCTACGATAAAACCAAAAGTCACTGACACTGATAAGCAAAGCGAGTCAGGGAAGCCTTTACTACAAATGACAAGAGCAACACAGGGTGACAAGAACAACACCATCCAAACTGGATCTCGTCATGCTGTCCAAGACGATGAAGAAGACACATCTTTGCATGAAGCTGAAACACATACAAACCAAAAGAAACCATCATATTCAGCATCACATCCAGTTTTGCCCATTGAACCCAGTTCTATTTTGGAGAAGCTACTGAGAAGAAATAGAAATGAGCCAGTTCTCTCAAGAATAAAAGAGGTCGACATAGAAAACAAGGACACCATGGATGTTCCTGTGGAAATGAACACAAAGAGAATCCTTGATTCACAAGGCAAGGAGACAGACGATGTAGCAACAGTGATACCCACCGATGATACTCCAAAGGTTGATCAGTCAGATATAAATATACCTCCGTCAATATGTGACACCAAGGGGATTATGCCATCTTCCTCTGATTTAACAGAGAACCTGACTGAGGCAAACCTTGCCACAAAAGGTCTCTATAATAAAAAGCTGACAGTGAAAGAAAAGGAGAATATTGACAATGTGGCCTCAGGTATACTTTGTTTTCAGCCTGGAGTGATTGGAAACATAGGTGAGGTGTCACTCACAAAATCACATTCATACAATGTTGATTGTCAGCGTTCAGAGCAGGACGTCAACTCAACAGATGCTTCAGTCCAGAAGGAAGTGGAGATAAATACAGCCCCTTCTAAAAACCTCTCCCTAGAGAACTTGCAATCAGCTGTTCCAGATCAAAGAAAGCCCTGTAAAGTGAGTGGTGTGATCACAGAGGAACCTGCATCTTCCTCTATGTCTGAGGTCATCACTGATGCTAAATCTCCACCCCAAGAAAATGATGACCGAATTGCAGAGTCCCTCCATTTACATATTGATGAGAAGACGGTCACCAGTACTGTAAGACCTCCACTACAAGCTGAGAACAAAACTGCACCAAGATTATATGCCTCTGAGACCTCAAATGCTGAGTATGTGGGGACAAAGACCATGAAAGACCCCACTAAGGACGATTACATTCCTGCACTAGCTGTGGATGCTGGCTCAGTTTTGGCTACAGCCGGGTCAGTTGTCTCAGAAGAAAGCCACCAGGACATGGCCAGCGTAAAGCAGGATGGGAAGCAGCAGTCTCAACATGTGACTCTTAACACAGAAAATACGATAACGGGCCAGCCTGATAAAACGTCTGGCAAGGACAGGGATGACAGTGTTTCAGAGAGAGACAAATCCCAGAGCATTCCCAAATCTAGGCCCGTCTCAGAACTCATAAAGGAGACCATTCAACTGCACAAGCAGCTGGATCGGCCAAAGCCACCTGAAGTCAAGCCTGAAGGGGCCTTTGAGCAAGGCCAGTCTGTGAAGGTGGCACAGATGAAGGCGGCTTTTGACTCACCTCAGAAATCCCCAGATAAGGCACTTGAGAGGAAGCCATCTGTGAGAAAAGGTAAGGGCATTAAAATATAGCCTACTGCACTATATAGTATCAAATGAGTAGAAACTCTGGGCAATACAGAATGCACTGAGGATATTAGGGTAGCAGGTATCAATCAGAGTAATTTGTCATTGAAATGCAATAAACCAATGAAGTCTGCATGGGCCCTGAGAATTTGGGTTAAGAGATTTACCACAATCACGTGCATCAGCCCGCATCCAGAAGACTGAAGGCAGGTCAAGAAAATATTTATTGGATGATGGAATACAGCTGTTTTCTACCATCATAAGTCTGTTACCAATTTGATTTGTGAAATAACGCCATCTTGTGGTGCTGTAATAAATCTGTGGTACATTTTGTTCTCAAGCAGAACTGAAATTATTTTAAAAATATAAAATGAAAACTGGTAGGCCTACCCCTATATTAAAGCAAAGTACCACCGTTTCACTGCCGATCCTAAACTATATTTTCATCTATTTTAGATGCAAAGCAGCGTACACATACATTTCAAATGGATGGAGGAAGTATTTGCAATTGACATCACGCACATGCACTTGCTTTTGTTTCCACCAGGATCATACGTGCATCCCCCCCCCCCCCCA